>CAMOHE010047871.1:0-23851 GCA_946598075.1 Artocarpus hirsutus
TAAATTTTTCCATAGACCCTTTTAGAGTTTTAATCGTTGAAAAAAACTGCACGTACTATATAAAATGATTTTCTTTCAGTGCCGGGGGCAAGAATGTCAAGATTTTTGTACTTCGGGCCAAAACTATAAAATCGGGTGAAACTAAATTTTTCACTAAACAAAACTGATATTCTACATAATTGTGGGTAGCAAGTAACCGCAAGTTTTAAGCCAAAAGAGTGAAATTTTTTTAAACACGTGGAGGACAAAATCGTTATTTTTATGAAATGCAAGATTCAACTAGGGCATATCTATGTCAAGTAGTATCAAAATAGACAAAAAAGCATAGACTTAAGCTAATTGTTAGATGTCACTTAAATAGTACATCAATTCAAGTTTAGGGCGTCCAATGATGAGGCAGGGTACAGGGCAATTCTTGTAGGGATGCAATTGGCAAGGCACATTGGAGTAGGCTTATTCACTATCTATAGTGATTCACAGGTTGTCGCTAGCCATATTAATGGAGAATATGAAGCCGGGAGTGAATGGATGATGGCCTGCCTAAAAAAAGGTAAAGGATGAGCCAAAGAAGTTTGAACAATACGAGTTCATCAGGATATCCTGAGCTGATAATAGCAACACTGACACATTGGCATGGCTCGCGACAACAAAAGACCCTAAGTTTTTGAAAGTTATACTACTTGAGCTCCTTGAATAGCCCATAATCTACGAATAAGAGTTCATTTAAATCTTCCCAGTCACATCAATAGATAGTTGGATGGCATCTATTTATGACTCTCTGAGAAAAGGAAACTCACTTGACAAACGAGATAATATATGTAGTCTCCAATATAGAGCTGTGAGGTGTGTAATCTACAACGACACTTTTTATCATGAAGGAAACTCTACACCGCTACTCAGGTGCTTGGATAAAGAAGAAGCTTAGAACGTGCTTAAAGAGATACATGAAGGAGTCTATAGGAACCATGCTAGAGGGAAAAAATTGGCACATAAGGTCCTACACAAAGGGTATAATTGGCTGATTTTAAAGAAAAAAGCAATAGAACATGTAAAGAAGTGTGAGAAATGCCAACAATTTGCCATGATCCCTAGATCGTGAGCCGAGTTACCTACATCTGTCATCAATCCATTGCTCTTCACTAAATAGGACATTATTGGTCCATTGTTGCAAAATACTATGCCAAATGGATAGAGGTTGGCCACAATCATCAAAGCTAAATGCACGATCTTCGCCTATAAGTGTGCAGGTTCAATGTCCCACACTCCTTGGTATCAGACAATGCAAAACAATTTGTTAATGCCAAAACAAGGAAGTTTTGTGACTGACTTGGTATCAACAAAACTTCTCAGCTCTTATTTACCCCAAAAATAATGGATAGGTAAAGGTAGTTAACAAAATCCTAAAGTTCACACCTAAGAAGAGGCTTAACCAATTAAAAGGGGCGTGGACTAATGAGTTACCAAAAGTTCTCTAGACATATAGGATTACATCTAGAACATCTATTGAAAAAATGCCATTCTCAATGACCTATGGAGTGGAGGCCGTAGTGCTAGTTGAAATCACCATGCTAAGTAGTCGCGTGGTTGGTTATAATGAAGTAGTGAATACATAACTATATGATGCAGAGTTGGACTTCATAGAGGAAAAAATATTATAGGGTCAAATCAAACATGCAACATATTAGCAAAGAGGAAAAATTTCAGTGGGCGACCTAGTCCTTAGAAGGGTAGCTCAAAACACCAAACAGAAAAACACTAGACCTTTCCCGTCGAGCTAGGAAGGAACTTTTAGAATCAAAAAAGTGCTTCGACTAGGGACATACTACCTTAAGTATTTCTTGGGTCAGGCCATAGCATCTATGAAACACAAGTCATTTTAGGTTGCATTATGAGTAGGGCTTTCTATACATAAATTCTAATTTATGTCACATGTCTTTTAAGTAAAGTTGAGTCGTAGAGTAGGAAATCATATGTTAAGGAGTTTGTGTCATTTCAAAGCATTAATAAAGTTTGAGGTTTTGATGAACATGTAAAAATGCACATTTTCTAAAGTTAAAATCATTTGTTTTGTATTATTATTTTTCATTAAATACCTTAATTAAAGTACTTTTGTGTTTTATATTGTTTTTGTGTCTCAGTATGACAGTATGCTTAAATATATATTTTAGTGTGTTTTATGTTTAAGAATATTTTTGAAAATTTTTAGAGTCATTTTTGTGAGTTTAATTAGTTTGAAATTAACTAAAATTGTAAAAAATAATATTGCATGAATTTATTCTTAGTCATAATGTATTCAAAAACAAGTTTTGAGTTAGCAAATATGTTTTATCATATTTTTAGTAATTTCTAAAAATATTTCTGAGTCTTAAATATTTTAGTAGTGCAAAACCAAAAAGGCATAGAATTTTAGAAGTTTATATGTTTTGTGTGTTTTAATGTAAAATATATATTTTTAAAATTAGAGCAATTTGCACCTACAGTTCCTTAATTTTTTAGTAGGTGATTGTTTGGACCTTTTTAAAATTTTGACAAAAAGATTCTCCAACTCTTAAATCGTTTGCAATTAAAGGCTTTCTGTTTGAATCCTTTAAAAATTTAGCGGAATAGATCATCTCCTACAGATATGAATGGATGTGGGAGGACATTATAGTAAAAGAACAACAATATATAGTTTAATGAAAATTAAGTAGATCGAAAAAATGTGAAAAAACAAAAAAGAAAAGGAAAGCTATAGACTTCCAAAATCCATATGAAGGAGAGACAGGGAAACCCATTCCTAGCTTTTGGATAGTTCCTCTGCTACCATTCTAACCTTCGATGATCGCCGCCTTCCTTACTCCACCTCGCATGACTTGGCCATGTGCACCATTGACATCGAGGTCAATGACCGAATTCATCTACTCTGTCAGCATCATGCATAGTGCCAATGCTTCCTCTCCTTCGCCTCTACAACGAGTTTGTTATAGACAACATCAATAATCTTCAACATGATGCTCTGGGGATCAACACTTTCAATCTCATCATGGATGAGCTACAAGGAGGAACAATGGCGAGCTAAGATCAGAGGAAGAAGAAGACGGTTGCAACAAAGATAAAGTAGACTTGTCGACAATCAATTTGTTGGCAAATTTGAGCTTTAAATTTGGATATGTCGCTTGCTTAATTTTTCAAGAAGTGTTTTTTTTTTTTTTTTGCCTTTTTTCTAGCCATTGTTTTTATTCTTAATTTTTTGGGTAGACTTACAATTTTTCTAATGTTCTACAGAGTTCTTTTAGCCTTTTAGTTTGAGATCTTTGTGATAGATTAATGAGTTTATATTGATTCTTTAGATTGTTTCCCTAGAATATTAGCATGTGTTTGTTTGGTTAGGAGTTTCAGATTTTCCAAATTCGAGAGTATTTTGGTCTCTTAATAGAAAAAGAGTCACGTGACTCATCATGTGGGTGAACCTATGAAAATTTTGACAGAATTAGACAAAAAGCCTTTAATTGCAAACAGTTCAAGAGTTAAAGGATCATTTTTTCAAAATTTTTTTAAAAAGGACTAAAGTGTCACCTAATAAAGGGTTAAGGGACTATTAGTGTAAATTAAGCTTAAAATTATTGTAAATATTAAATTTAGAAAATAATTAATTTTTTTTCAATTGTTTAATTTTCGATTTGAAATATGGAGGAGAAACAGAGCAAAACGGTGTAAAAACAGACAACAAATACAAATAGTGCTTGCATCAACACGACAAAAAAAAAAAAGAATTTTTAACTCGTGCACAAGTTGATCTACAACTTGCTAAACAAGTTGCAAAAAAAATGTATAAATAATAATAAAATATTGTAAATAGTGATTAAAAGGAGGCATAGCCTCCGTTCTTTTAAACCATTCGAAGCATATAGCTTCTTCCCTCTTTTGTTTATCTGTTGAGCTTCTACCTTAGCAGTCCTCCTTTCTGGAGGAGATGCTACTAGAGCATTCCTCCAATCGCACCAAAATAATAAAATAATGTATAAATTAATGTAGAGAGTCTTGTGTGATAGAAGATGATATTGTAAGCATAGTACTCAATTATGCTTTTAACTTTATATTTGTGCTGTAACGTTTATATTTTTATGGAATGAATTATATTTCTATATTTTAAATAATTATTGTTAATGTTGCTATGTTGCTCAATTCTTATATAAATCCAATCATGCTTTCTTTATGTAATTTAATTGTATAGTATAATTAAGATTAATAATGATGAAATCATGTATGTTTATTAAGTAGACTTTTTGCTACATTATAGATATAAACTTGTACAGTAAATGCTTAGTAATGCTTGATTTATTGTCAATAGAGGATGACATAGTGTATTATTAAACAATTTAATAAGAGGAGGTTTTGTTGGAATTAGCAGAATAATTTATTCTATTAAAATATAGTAATTTTAATTTATTATTATCTTTTCTATCTTAAAATTATGCTAATTATAATTGTAGTGACAACGATTATAATTATCATAGTTAGTGCACCAAATCACAAGTAAGAGGTAGTTCCTTTTCTACTTTTATAAGGAAAACCCTTACTACATTTTGGCTTGCTATATTATCGCTCTCAGTTAACTTTTCAAAATAGAAAATGTGCTTGTTTGCAATCAAATGCCTTAGATAATTATTATTTAGAGCTAAATTCCATACCAGTATAACTAATTCTCTAAACCTTATCATGCTAATTTTATGTTTTAAATTTTAAATAAAAAAATAAAAAACACTATTTCTATTTTTTAAACTTTGTTTTGAAAAACCATTTGTCTTTTTAAACATTTATTTTTATCAATCTTATGAGTTAAAATTTTCACCTCCATGTAGATACAACAGCCCTTTCTATACTATAAACGCTTACGTTTAGAGATACTTTTTAGGGGATATATCAGGTGTATTCGTATATCTTCATGTTAATTAGTTCCTTTCAATTTTATTTACAATGTCTAATGCTGGTCAGCCAAGGACTGAGGGCCAAATCGGTGGATAGAGTGCCACTCCAATCAATTATACATGGCAAACCCTAAAAAAGCTCAATATAAGCTCGGTCATATGCTATTAAGATCAGGCCCAATAATAAGCCTAGCTTGACTAAAGCCGTATCCAATCGACATAAACGCCTGAAGACTAAGTCTAAGTCAGTTACTTGCACTTTTTTTGATATTTAACCCAAGTCATAATAATCTCAGTTACTTACACTTGTGTATTAAAACCAAAAGTTAAGACAAGATCGGCTATTTACACTCCTGATAAACTAAAAAACTAAAGCAATAAAGCTTGGTTATTAATTAGCCCATTTTTAAATATTAGCTCCATTATCTACACTTAAGAAATAATCTTTGAAATCGTTTAACCCTGCCTAAAAGTAGCAGGTTTAAGATATATCCAGCTCGGGTATTTATACTTGAAAAATTGATATTAACATGCTTGTTTTGCAGGAAAATGTAAACGTAGGGTAAATATGTTGAGACTCTTGGGCACCAATCCCATTGTCTCGGCCTCATAGCCATTACGAAAGATAACCTAAAACAGGTGCAAGTTTAAGCACCACCCCTGCAAAGCAGCATCTCAGGTCTCGGTAACACTGCCATCAACCGCATTGTCCTCGGTGGCCGACGCATTTTAATCTTGGGACTCTTCAACAAAGCGCAGATTGAGGACAGAATTTCTCCTTGAATTTCTTAGCGACAGTTTCAACGCCCTTGTCAAAAGGGCTGTCCTTTATGTTAGTCATTTCAAGCGACATCTTGAATTTTTGGAAGTCCTGAGCTCAGTCTTCGTCCATCTGCTTCTGGAATTCCTCCTCCCTTTTTGCCGCTGCCACCTTTAGCGTCTCCATCTTTTTAGTCTCCACTACAAGAGGTCCTCCAAGTGCTTCCACATCAAGTATTTCTTGACCTTGGCCTCCTTGGTGGCCAGCATGGCCCCTAAGTCAGCCAACCGATTGTCCACTTTCTCTCTCTAGAAATGGGCTGTGGTATGGAGGTCGTAGCTTGCCAAGGCACTCACAAGAGTATGAGGAGCCAAAGGAAAAAGAACAATCACCGAGATAGGAGAAGAGAATAAGAATTCAAGAAGAAGGAAGCTTGCCCTCATACTCAAGCCGACTAGGTATTTGTTCCTTCCCTTTCAGCTCGATCCATTCACTCTCCGTATAGATCTCCCTTATTGTTTGAGACCGTTGAGGTTCGCTTTGGGAGCTGGTTCTGGCAAAGTTGATTGATCACCGACTTTCTCCTCAATCTTGACCATAGTCGGCTAGGGCACGACCGAATTGTTAAGCGTAGCAACAACCAATTTATACGCAGTCTGAAAGGAGTTGTAAAACCTGAATTGCTCTAGGACCTTAAACGCGGCCTGTATGTGAGCAAGTTCTGTAGGAACGAATTAAACCAAAATTGTTCTAGGATTAATCATGCAAAATCATTAAGAAAAATAATTCTAGATTGCGGAAGCGTACCTTGATTCATGATCTTAGATTGTTTGGGTTATTGTCTTCCAATCCAACACGCACTCCTTGAGATTTTTTTTGAAGATGGGATTTCAGAGAAAACATGATAAATGTACGTACGTCTGGATTGGAAACCATAACCAGTATAAATAACTTTAGTTATTTTAATGTATTTTCATATTTGCCCATCATAAAATTAGAAATTGCAAATTGGTATCTACGCATATAGTATTAATAAAAATAACTCATGTATTATTTTAATACCCAAAAGTCTTTTAACTTTATTTTAATTATATTACTTTAATTTAGGCTTTACTTTAAGATACTATTAAATAACACATTTAATTACATATGTGTGCCCACATGAAAAATTAATTTTTTCCAACAATCTCCCACTTGGGCCACATATGTGTCTTCGTAAAAATGTGTTAACTTTAGTGAGCTCAACCTTTGCTATCACACATAAGGGTATTCCTGAACAATCTCGTCCATTGATCATACCAACATAGAACCAAAGTGGTCTTTGTCACAAATATAACGTGACTAGACCCATCAATGATTACGTATATCAATATAACCAAATGACATAGATCAAGTATGGATGTATAGCATGGAAATTACATGCAAAGTGATCTAAACATGTCTATTTTCAACTGGTCCTACCTTATACCTCAATGAGATCAAAACCGTACCAAAATCAGAGTGTAAGAGAACTGTATTCTTTTTTTTTTTACAGAAAATATATACAAACATACAATGTCTATATACAAAGAAAATTAACATTCAAATACAAACTCCCACTAAAACTGCATATCATCAAGTAACTGAACACCCATATGAGCAGTGTGCTCATGAAAGATCTTGGGTGGAAGCCCTTCTGTAAGCGGATCCACAAGCATGGAGTTTGTACCTATATGCTCTATAGACACCGAACCATTCTGAACTCTTTCTTTAACAACAAGAAACTTAATCTCTATATGCTTTGACTTTGAAGAGCTTTTGTTGTTGTTGGAATATAAGACTGCAGATTTATTGTCACAAAACATCTTAAGTGGTCTTTCTATACTTTTTACAATTTACAGCCTAGTGACAAAGTTTCGCAGCCATATTCCATGATTGGATGCCTCATAACATGCTATAAATTTTGCCTCCATAGTGGAAGAAGCTATGAGTAACTGCTTAGCACTCCTCCAAGAAATAGCTCCTCTAGCAAGCAAATAAATATAGCCTGAAGTGGATCGACGACTATCTTGACATCCAGCAAAATTCGAATCCAAATAACCAATGATCTTGAGTTGGTTTGACCTTCTATATGTAAGCATGTGATCTTTTGTTCTCTGTAAATATCGCATAACCTGTTTGGCTGCTTTCCAATGATTCATTCCAGGGTTACTCAAATATCTGCCCAACAATCCAACAATGTATGCTATATCCGGACGAGTACAAACTTGAGCATACATTAGACTCCCAACAACTGATGCATATAGGATCTTTTCCATTTCCTTAACCTCAAGGTCATTCTTAGGACACTGACTTAAACTAAATTTATTTCTTTTAGCCACAGGGGTATCTCCTAGTTTACAGTCCTGCATGCCAAATCTTTTAAACACTTTTTCGATATAGCTCTTTTGTGATAACCCAATAATACCTCGAGAGCGATCTCGGTGTATTTTAATTCCTAACACAAAAGAGGCGTCATCAAGATCTTTCATTTCAAATTTCTTTGATAGAAATCTCTTGATTTCATGCAATAAGCCTATATCATTGGTGGCAAGTAGTATGTTGTCAACATACAATACTAGGAAAATACACTTACTCCCACTAAACTTATGGTATATACAATCATCTACAGCGTTCATCTTGAAACTGAATGAGACTATCACTTGATGAAATTCGTAATACCATTGACGAGAAGCTTGCTTAAGCCCATAAATGGATTTCTTTAATTTGCAAACCATCTTCTTTGGGTCTCCTGACTCAAAGTTTTCTGGCTGCACCATATAGATCGTTTCTTCGATGTCTCCATTTAGAAATGTCGTCTTAACATCCATCTGATGTAGCTCAAGATCAAAATGTGCTACAAGTGCCATAATTGTCCTAAAAGAGTCTTTTGTTGAAACCAGAGAGAAAGTCTCTTTATAATCAATGCTGTCCTTTTGAGTGAAGCCCTTAGCGACAAGACGAGCCTTATATCGCTCTGCATCACCCTTCGAATCCCTCTTGGTTTTAGATATTCATTTACAACCAATGGGCTTCGTTCCTTCAGGTAATGGAACGAGCTCTCAAATGTTATTTTCCTTCATAGACTTTATCTCATCTTTCATGGCATCCATCCACTTTTGAGAGTTTGAACTTTGCATGGCTTGACGGACATTAATCGGACCATCATCCATCAATCCAACACTTTCTTCATGTTCTTGGAGAAATACTATGTAATCATCCGAAATAGCACCTCTCCTCTCTCTAGTGAATCTCCTTAACGATACAAGTTCTTAAGGTTCTAGTTCTTGAGGTTGTTGAGTTTGTACCTCAAGGAGTTGAACGACTATGTCTGGTTGTTCTTGATTTACAACTTGATCAATGTCAAGGATAGAAACCTGAACATTATCAAAAGCAATTGTGGAAATAGGAACCAATTCCTCTTGTTCAAGAGAAACAGGATCAAATTCATCCTCAAAGACAAAGTCTCTAACCTTATTTCTCCCCCCAAACTCAATATCCTCAAAGAATGTTGCAATTCCCGTCTCAAATATAGCTTTAGTAGTGGGATCATAAAATTTGTAACCCCTTGACCTTTCAGAGTAACCAATAACATAGCAGCTCACTGTCTTGGGGTCTAATTTCTTTTCATTAGGCCGGCCTTGCTTTAGCTAGACAACCCCAAGTATGTAAATGCTTCAGACTAGGTCTTTTGCCAGTCCAAAGTTCATAAGGTGTTTTAGTTGTTGCCTTTGTTAGTACTCTGTTGAGAATGTAAGCTGCAATCTTGAGTGCTTTACCCCAGAGAGATTCAGGTAAGGTGGAATGACAAATCATACTCCTCATCATGTCTTTAAGTGTTCGGTTTCGTTTCTCAGCAACACCATTCATGCTAAGTGAACCTGGCATGGTATATTGAGGGATTATCCTGCATTCCTCTAGGAATTTAACAAAAGGTCCTGGACGTTGTTCACCTAATCCATCATATCTGCCATAGTACTCACCACCACGGTCAGATCTAATGGCCTTAATTCTTTTGCTGAGTTGAAGTTCAAACTCAGCCTTATATGACTTGAACATGTCCAAAGTCTGTGACTTCTCATGTATGAGATATAGATAGCCATACCGAGAGTAATCATCTATGAATGATACAAAATATAGTTGACTATTCCATGAAGCCACAGGAAATGGTCCACAAATGTCCGTATGTATCAATTCTAAGAAATCTGTAGCTCTATTGGCATCTAATCTCCTTTTGTTTGTCTGTTTCCCTTTAATACAATCAACACATATATCAAAATTTGTAGAATCAAGGGAGTTAAGAATTTCATCTAACATAAGCCTTTCCATCCTTTTCCTTGAAATATGTCATAATCGCTTATGCCATAATACAGCGGAATTCTCATCGGTTAATTTACATTTTGTGCTACAAGGACTAACACACAAGGTTTCATTATAAGAAGCAACTGTATCAAGCAAATATAGGTTATCTTGAAATGATAAAGAACCGATACCAATAACATTTGAATTTAAAGAAAGACTAAACTGACTATTTCCAAATGAACAATAGTATCCAGATTTGTCCAAAGAAGAAATAGAAATTAAATTCCACCTAAATGGCAGTACAACAAAAATGTCTTTCAAATCCAAATAATAACCAGTACTTAACAATAACCTAAAATGCCCTATTGCTTCAACTTTTGCTGATTTGCCATCTCCCACATAGATGAATCTTCAGCATCAATCGACTTTCAGCGGCTGAGGCAACCCTACATAGACACACTTATATGAGTAGTGGCACCTGAATCAATCCACCAAGTGTGTCTAGGCACTGAAGTCAAATTAACCTTAGAACAAACCAAATTGAGAAGCTTACCTTTCTTTGCACGCCAAGCATGATACTTGGTGTAGACCTTCTTCATGTGTAAAGGTTTACCACAAAAGAAACAAGCATGATTTTGATCCTTATTATCCTTATTTTGTTTCTTTTGTACTGGACCTTTAGCAGCTTCATTACTCTTTCTTTCTTCTTCTTGTCCTTAGAGGTGCTAGCCAAGTAAGCACTTCCATTCTTCTCTTGCTTCAATCTTTCTTCCTCTTGCACACAATAAGAAATTAACTCATTAAGAGTCTATTTCTCTTTCTGGCAGTTGTAACTGATCTTGAATTGACTGAATTATGCAAAAAGAGAAATTAAGACAAGATGCACTAGAAGATCCTAAAAAATTTTCAGATATAGTGTCTTCAATCTTGAAGCAAGATGAGACATCTACATGATGTACTCCCTTATGTTTCCTTTTGCTTTGTACCTCATTGAAATCAAGCTTGCCAAAAGCGTGCTTGCTTCAGCCTTATCATTCTTTGCAAAGCATTTCTCAATGGCCTCAAGGAAACCTTTAGCTGTAGTGACCTCATCAGGTACAGTGCCCCTGAAGACTTTTGGAATGCCTCTCTAAATGATCATTAGACTCATTCGGTTTGAACGATCCCATCTTTCAAGTTCCTTTTTATCCTCAGCGGAACTAGAATCTGTAATTGTGGGACGTTCAACCTTATGGCTAAGTCCAGATCAAGGTAACCGAGAACGATCAACACATTCTCTTTCCAGTCCTTAAAGTTAGTCCCATTCAGCATAGGAATGGAATTAACACTTGCAGATATTGATGAAGATGATGCAGTAGCTGAACAAAGAACAAAATCACATATTCACATAAGAGTTCGCATAAAATAACCAATAAAATTCAAACAATGGTTAATCCCATCACAAGAAACCTGTAACAACATTAATATTTAGTCTTTGGACAGAAATATTAACTTGTAAGTGGTACTCTTGGTGTAGTGATCAAATATTAATAATAAATTCATGTCAAATAATAAGCTAATCTTTGGATCCACTTATTATTTACATGCCAAAATAACCATATAATTGTTACATATTTATCACCACAGGTATGAATTTAATTCTGCCAAATATTAAACTTCCTTTGGGCCGATTAATATTCCCATGAATTAAATTCACACAACCCTCTTAATATCACAAATTAATTAACATCCACAAAAGAGGCTACTTTGGCAGCTTATTGGTTTAATTAATTAATTTGATAATATTAATAATCCAAAAACACAATTTGAATTTTAAAGTTGCACCCAAAAATGACCCAAAATAAATAAATAAATTGGTCAAAAGTAAACGATCAAAGTCAACGGTCAATGTTGACCGTTGACCATTGACCCTAACCAGGTCAACAGTGGACCGGGTCAGGTTTTCCCAACCCAGTCCTAACCCAGCTCCTTTTTTTTTTTTTTTAAATTCCGGTCACCTAGGGGTTGAGCCCCTGGTTACCATCCGATCACGGGCCCTATGGGCTACTTGGGCCTGTGTAACAAACAGCCCCTTTTTCCTTTTTTTTTTTATTGCTGGTCACCCAGGGGTTGAGCCCCTAGGTCTCACCTGGTCACGGGCCTATTGGGCTCGTGTAAACCAGCAGCTAATTCTGGGCTAAGCCTAGAATTGTTTCACACCCAGGGGTCATCTCCCCGGGGAAACGACATCAGGCGGTTAGTGGAGCCAACCGCTAGAGAGGCTTCGTCGTGCCACCCACAGGTCTACTCACCGGCGGGACTCCAAGGCCACACCCAGAGGGCACCGGCACTTGCGATGGAACAACATGCTGCCGACGTAAAACCAAAAAAACCCCCAGTTTTGACACTATTTACCCCCTTTGGATCGTCGACTGAACTGCAGCCTTTTGGCCACCGTTTCCTTCCTTCGTCGAGGCCAGAGACTACCACTCTTCCTTTCCGGCGCCGCTTGAGGGTCACGGTTGGTTTTCTTTCCTGACAACAGTAAGTTTGCCACCGGTTAACCTTTGGGTTACTTAACCCAACGAACAAACGATTTCGTTGAAATCGTATAACCGTGTCCTTTTTTTTTATTAAAGAATTAAACGACAACAGCCACTGAATCCAGAATGCATTTAATGCATTTGACCTTTTTTTTTAATGCATATGTAATTAATAAAACCAACAGTGATGGTGAATCTGATTCAACAGCAACATTTAATACATTTAATGGCAGCCATCATAATTGTTTGAAAGCCAAATTCTTTCTTGATTCAAGAAACAACATGCATTCAATGTCGAGAATAATCAACAAACAATACAAAATTGTTTTTTGAAAATACAAAACCGAGTAATACAATTCACCATAATCTTTATCAACCTAAAATCTAACCAAAAATTTGAGAAAATATTTCTCAATGATTCAACATGAAACTACTCTGATACCACTTGTAGGAACGAATTAAACCAAAATTGTTCCAGGATCAATCATGTGAAATCATTGAAAAAAATAATTCTAGATTGCAGAACGTATCTTGATTCATGATCTTGGATTGTTTGGGTTATTGTCTTCCAATCCAACACGCACTCCTTGAGATTTTCTTTGAAGATGGGATTTTAGAAAAAATAGGATAAATGTACGTACGTCTGGATTGGAGACCATAACTAGTATAAATAACTTTAATTATTTTAGTGTATTTTCAGTTTCGCCCATCATAAAATCTGAAAATTACAAATTGGTATCTACACATATAATATTAATAAAAATAACCTATACATTATTTTAATACCCAAAAGCCTTTTAACTTTATTTTAATTATATCACTTTAATTTAGGCTTTACTTTAAGATAGCATTAAATAACACATTTAATTACATATGTGTGCCCACATGAAAAATTAATTTTTTCCAACAAGTTCGTCTTCCGTGAGACTAGGTCGAGGAGGTGTGATGGCTGCATAGAAGGAAACGTGGTTAGACTAAGCTTCGCTCAGTTATAAAAGAGAAAAAAAGAAAGTCAACACCGACCACGAAAAGCAAAATGGTGGCAAACGGCAAATCCTTTCTTAGAGAAGTGCTATCGAATGACCCCATCAAGAAGATGAAGGACTCCTTCCAGCTATGGGTTGAGTTAGGGCATCCAGTGATAAGACCAAGGTAATAAAAGTTAGGCTGATTACATACCTACTTAATCATAAACATGAATAAAAACTCGCGGACAGTCAGCTCCACCTTCAAGTCGACCTTCTAGAGAATGTAGGCCCTCGACAAGATTTTTCTAGAGGAGCAACAATAATTTATCTTGTCGATAATAAATCACAATTCTATACACTTCTCGTACAAGATAAAATTGCGTAATTTTCCTTTTCATACCTTATATTTAGGTTTATTAAAAATATACCTTCCGGGTTTTATTTCATTAAATATATACCTTTTAAATCACATTTAATATATCTTCTTATGCCAAAACTAGGGCCAGCAATATGGGTTGCGACACGACGACACGACACAAATTTTTGCGGGGTTATTGTCAAAAAAATTAACCCCGGATCAGTTTAGTGTTAATTCAAAACTGACTCGTCCAAAAATAGGTCGGGTTACCTACCCACTTCTATTTATTTAGATATTTTTTTGTGCTGTTATTATATATCAGATAAGACATAGACAATAGTATAACCTTAAACATCAAAATCATACCTCTCATTTTGGAAGACAATTAAGTTCCGTTATCCTATCCTTGTTATGATGGCTCGTGGCATTTTAAGCATTCTGGTATCAACAATTGTATCAGAATCTGCATTTTGTAATAGTATCAAAGTTGCTATGATGGCTCGTGATATATTTTGGACTTGTTGGATGTTTTTAAAATTTTAAGACTGGACTTTCTTGTTATTATGGTATGAAACTCATCTAATTTTATGTTTGTTCTTGTGATACATATATTAGTGTAGGCAGGTCATAGGCAGATTGCGGGTCACAATCGGGTTACGGGTCAAATACAGGTCACGAGGCTTTTTTTAACATAGCAACGGGTTGGCACGGGTCGTGTTCGTGTTAACCCGTACCAAAACAGGTCGAGCTGTGGTTGAGAATTTTTAACCTGTTCATATAACGAGTCGGGTTAGTGTCAATCTAATTTTTGTCAAAATTGACCCCAACTTGACACTAACCCGATCCGTTGGCCTGATTTGCCACCCCTACCCAAAACTCAATTTTGACCTTTCAAATACCCAAAATGCCCCTTAAATATAAGCACAAAAAAATGATAATAAAAAAAATCCTCACCCTGCAGCCAAACGCCCACACCCTTCCTGCCCCTTTCTTGCTTACCTTCCGCATCACCTCCAACCTGGTCCGACCCCTTCTTGTTTGACAATTTATTACTGCTGGAGCCCATTCTCACTTGCCTCTTGATAAGATTCATAATATATGTTTACGGGTTTAAAAATTTAGACGTTTGGGTGCTTGTTTGAAAAGTTATTACTGCTGATGAACTGGATGGTTTATTGTGATGAAGTTTAGAGGAAAGAACAGATTTAAATGCAGGGATATAGGGTGTGAATCTAATATTTATTTATCTCTTCATTTTCGTTTTCTCTAAAGATTCTATGGTTATATTTTTGCTCCTTCATAAGAATTAGGTCTTATCTCTGGTTATTTCCTATTTTATATTGCTACTGGTTAGCTTGGTTTTATATTTATTAGTTTTGTATTTGAAATCAGCAAACATTCAAGGAAAAATGAGTACAGTTTCTTCTTCATATCACGATTTTTCAGTTTTTGTTTCTAAGTTTTAATTTTTTTATTTAAGGGTATTTTTGTTATTTTAATGGTCAAAATAGAGTACTAAATCAGGTGTTAATTCATGTATTAAATCAAATATGAAAGTATAAGCAAAAACTAAAAGGGTGTTTGGCGATTGTAGTTAGAACCACTCTTGGTGGTTATCAAATAATGTAAAACTCTTACACTATAGTGTTTCGAACTACCACCATAGTTTTAACCACACTTCTCAAATATCTAATAAGTGCATGTTTTCTAAATAAACCTACAACAAAATGTACAAAAAGATAAATAAGTTTTTCTTTTAAAATCAAATCGCTCTAGCCCCACTGCTAGGACTGAAAAATAATGTACATCAAAATGCCATTTGTATCTTTGTCAAGTTGATCTATGTAAGCGAGAAATGAAAGAAGTTAGATTAAATATCTAAAACAGATTAGATTAAATATCTAAAACAGATCCCAACCAAAGTAGAAGTAGTAATAATAATAATAAATAAAAAACACTTAAACGGAGTACTTTAACGACTTGTTATAAATTGTTGTTTCTACTTTGAATTATACCACAAATGCATAGCAAAGTTGATGGGTCTTTGCTACAACTATAAAATTGATCATTAAGGGGTGGGGTTGTTGAGGTTTTCAAGAGGATACTTGTCATCTGTAAGGGGTGTCGTGGAATCTTCAAGGCTTTGACGACATCTCCTACTTAATGTTAAATAATTTAACGATACTAAACTATTATCGTTAAAAGGAGACCTTTAATACGGCATTTGTATGGATGTCGTTAATTATTGTTTCAAATGTTATTAACGACATGTTTGTTGAAAATGTCGTTGTATGTACTTTTCAACGACATTTAAAAACAACATGTCGTAAATAATATATCGTTAAATGTAGTTTTCTTGTAGTGAATGTTGGAGCAGACGGAACCTGCCGCTACCTCAGAAAATTATGGTTTGAACGGTATTTTTAAATTGACATTTAAAATGTAAAAGTTTAAAATAAAAATATCTAAGTTTTAAAAAATTGATGTTTGAAAAAATATAGTTTATGAAATGAAAACGAAAATATGAATAGTTTTTACTATAAAACATGGTTCAATTTGTGTGAATTTGAGGAGGACAGAGTTTAGATTTTGGAGATTTATGCTATTTAAAATCGCTTGTATAGTTTGAACTGCCCTAAGTTATTATTCAACTACACATCAGTTTGAATTGCTTGCACATTTTAAACTAATGAACCTATTCACCAACCGTCTTGTTATTATTTCCTTCACAATGAGAGATTTATATTAAATACACGTGTCTTTTTCTTTTCTTTTTTTTTTGATGGAGTGGAGATTGGAACTCTTGATTTAAACATTATAATCTTTGGTTTGGAAAAATCTGTTGCAACCAAAATTTTTCTTTGTTATTGGAGGGGAAAAGAGAAACACCATGTATGCTTGTAGTCCTATTTAGCAATACCTTCTAGGATAAATTTTGCAAATTTCTTTTGAATTATGTTACCTGCATCACTATGTATCTCGATCTATTCTCCGTCTCCAACTTTACAAATTTATCTATTTTGCCCCATGATTTATTATCCATCCCCAACTTTTCCCCTACATCAAATTCCATTTGTTTTTTAACATAAAATATTGATTTGTCTATTTTTTTGCAAGTTAAGTATGATATTTTGGGTTTATTGGATATCTTTCCCTCCCAAAATATTAGTGATTAGTGATAAAACTCATTTATTTTAGTTTCTTAGAGCTAGTAAAAAGTAAAAAAGGGGGAAAAACTTAAAAAAGAAAAACACACACACATACACACACCCTTATTGAGAAACTTATTAACAAGCTCATTAATAATCCACACTTGGGTCCAAATTTACTTTGCATTAAGAAACTCATTAACAAAAAAAATGTTCCTAAAAACCAATAATATTAACTTAACAAACAAAAACAATTTCTAGCCAAGAAAGTTATTTAACTAAATTCTTGCTTTGTACTATAAAGGATTATTATTAGCTTTTTTTTTCATTAGAAGAAGGGCCTTTTTATGTAAGTTAATACGCTTGTTAATGCAAAGATAGATCCATCCTTAAATTTTGTATTTAGAGTTTTTTTTGGAACAATTTTTGGGTTTGTTTGTCAACGAATTTGTTACTGCAATGCAAATTTTGGAACTGAGTGTTGATTCTTAATGAGCATGTTAATGAGTTTTTCAATGTGTTTTTTAACGTTTTTTCTTCTCTTTTGCTTCTTGCGCTTTAAGAAACAAAAAAAATGAGTTAATTAAAGTTTTGGGAGAGGAGGGTATTCAATAAAACCAAAATATTTGCCAGGGGGTTTGGAAGCTAGAGACAGATAATAGATCGAGGCACAAAACAAATATGTTTTTAAATTTTGATACAAGTGACATAATTATAAAAAAAAATATAAATTTTCTTACTTTTTACCAAAGATATTCTCAAAAGTTCTGGGGGTTGGTTCAAAATAAAGGAGTAAAGTTATTACAATAAATAAAATTAGGTTTTGTTCCCAAGGACGGTATAGATGGTTAAAGATGTGGCATATTGTGAACCACTTCTAAAAGGGGCGACGTCAGAGGACGAGAAATCTAATTAAGACCATTCCTTTGTGCCGGCTTATAGGAGTACACACCAATGAAGGCATAGTATTCTTCAATAGCCAAAGTATTTAAGAGCACAAACGAAAACACCCTCATTCACACATAATATAGGATAATTATTAACTCTAGATATATGGTAGGCATCATCATTCTTGGCTTTATAGCTAGTAAAGATCGGTATGCATGTATGGACACTTTTGAATTTATTTCTGTTTGTAAGATTCTTTGTATTATTTTTTATTCCAAATCAACAACAAAAGTGTAAAAGCATTGTTGACTGTCAAATTTTTTTCTAAGGAAAAAGTTTCACGATCACCACATATCACAGATTAACCCGAGCATTGTGAGAAGTAAAAAAAGGAAAAGGCAAAACTGAAAAACATAGAACAGGTGAATGTTAAAGGGTTCTCCCTAGCGTTTTTTAAGGGAAGAGAAAGACTTCATTATGAATGAAAAAAAAAAAAAAAGTTGCAAGAGAGCACAAGAGTAAATGCCAAAGGATGGACTTAGGGTGCATTTGGTATGCCGTAATCGGTAAAAACCATATTACTAGAGAAGTGATAGAAGGGAATATGATTACAAATGCATTGTTATGTTTGGTTACATACAAGAAATTTTTCCCAAATTTCAAAAGATATTGTCTTCATGTATTCGATTGTGCATAATAATGTCGTCGTTATTTTCAAAAAAAAAAATGTCATTGTTTTTATAAAACAACAAATTTTCAATACCAAATGATGATCAACTTGACTTTTTTTTAAATATCATGAAAAAGAATTTAAAAAAATAAAAAATTTGATGGAATTATTTCAATATATGGGCTAATATATTAAACAAATGTATATTAAAGGCTATCAGATAAGATTAGCTAATTAAAGTGATCAATTTAGGTTTTGGGCTTTTAATACATCATTAAATGGGGGCCTCCTATGTGTAAAGACCAAAATATAATTACTGATTTTATGATAGGCTAAATTGGTAATTGAAGATAACTGTTAGGGTTAGCAGTTATATAAATGGGTTGTGGTTCCTAAGTCAGTACATACGTTATTTTTCTGTCACCTATCTATAGAGAGATTACAGGGGCATACTTTGAATGAGGATTTACGCATGAGACTTGAAAGATCCTCTTCATGTTCAAACAAGTGGTATCCAGAACCTCTTCATGTTAAATCATTGGGAATCAATAATTTTATAGATGTGATTCTCGTAGAAAAATTCTCAAATTTAACAATCTATGTTTTCCTTAAAATTGTTGAATTGAAGGACAAATTTAGAGACTTTTTGGATTAATTTATTTTGGAATTTTTGGGTTTTTTATTTTTTTTATTGAATCCAAAATATAAAAAAAAGGTCGGGCTGTTTGGCTGGCGACTGGCCTTGCCACCGCCAGCGTCGACCCTTTCCGATGGCAACCGTTGGGTCGCTAGTTAGAAAAGAGCCACGGCCACTCGGCCACAACAATACGGCCGCCTACAAATATTGCCTTTAAAGGGGTAGGGTTCTTTCAAGCTGTTGGGCTTTGGCCTAGAACTAAGGATTAAGCCTACACAAGCCCAACTGGGCCTGTGAATAGAAAGGACCCTAGGTTTAAACCTCTGGGTGACCAGCACAAAAAAAAGAAGTATATCATGGGCTGGGCCTATGAAACAAAGAAACAAAAAAGAGAGAGAGAGAGAGAAAGAGAGAAGGGGGACTGGTTTAGGATTCAGGTTAGGTCCACCGACTCGGTCCAACCCCGACCCAGTCAAGGTTGATTAATCAAGTTAACCGGTTGACTTTTACCAATGACTTTGACTTGTTAACTTTGATCTAATTGACTTTTGACCAATTTTTTTATTTTTTATTTTAATTTTGGTCTTTTGTGTTGCAATTTTAAATTCAAATATTGATATTTTGCATATATTTTGAGATGAATTAATTGAAGTAGCATGTCACCAAAGTGGCATCTCTTGTGAAAATTAATTTGTTTTGAAACATAAACGGTTGTGTCCATGCAACTTATGTGAATATAACCAGCCCAAAGGAAGGCCAATATTTGACAAAACTGCTTGTATACTTGTGGTAAGAAACTCATGATGATTATTCGGTTTTACACGTGAACAGTGAATTGGCCAAAAGGAAGATTTATTGTTTGATGTGTTCTTTTTGTCAGTGTTTGATTACTATACTAAGATATCACTTATAAGTTATTATTTCTATCCAAAGACTAGATATTAATGGAGTGTCCAATATCTTGAGATGGGGTTATCTTTGTTTGGATTTATTATTGTTATTTTGGATTCTTAAGTGAACTTGTTGTTTGTTTGTTTTGTTCTCTAATTCAGCTACTAGTTTTGAATCAAACAATACTACCAACATCAATTCCATTCCTATGATGAGTGGTAGCAACTTCAAATCATGGCAAGAGAACCTCCTTATAGTTCTCAGAGTCATGGATCTTGACCTTGCGTTAAGGGTTCCTTCTCCTACACCTCTTATAGATAAGATTTTCTCTTATGAAAAGAGGGACATGGAAAGGTGGGAGAAGTCAAATTGCATGTGCATGATGATCATGAAGAAGGTCATTTCAGAAGCATTTAGAGGCCCTATATCAAAAATGATAAAGACAGCTAAAGAGTTTCTCAAGGACATTAAGAAGAGATTTACCAAAAATGAAAAAGGTTGAAACAAATACCCTTTTTGTAAGCCTCATCTCAATGAGATACAAAAGTAAGGGAAACATCAAGGAGTACATCATAGAGATGTCTCATCTTGCTTTAAAACTGAGAGCACTTAAGCTTGACGTGCTTGAGGACTTATTAGTGCATTTGGTTCTTATTTCTCTTCTTACACAATTCAGTCAGTTTCAGGTGAGCTGTAACTGCCAAAAGGAGACTTGGTCTCTTAATAAGCTCATCTCACACTATGTGTAAGAAGAGGAAAGGTTGAAGTAGGAAAAGATAGAAAGTGTTCACTTGGCTAATACTTCCAAGGACAAAGGGGAGAAAAGAAAGAAGGATAAGGAAGATAGGATTACGGCACCTTAAAAGAAACAACAAAAGAGATTAGATGATTTGGAAGGTATAGATTGTTTCTTCTATGGAGCTAATGGGCATAAAAAGAGGCATTGCACTAACTATCACACTTGGCGTGCTAAGAAAGGAATGCTTCTTAATTTAGTTTGTTTTGAGGTTAATTTAACTTGGGTAACTAAACACACTTGGTGCATAGATTTTGGTGCAACCATTCACATTAGTGTGTCTAGGCAAAGTTGCCTGAGATGTTGAAAGCCAAATGATGGTGAAAGATACATCTTTGTGGGTGATAGCAAGAAGGTTGAAGTTGAAGCAATAGGAAAATTTAGATTATTGTTAAAGACTGGATTTTATTTGGATCTTGATAAGACATTATTTGTACCATCTTTTAGACATAATTTGATTTTTGTTTCTACTTTGTACAAATCTGGTTATTCTTGTTCATTTGGAAATAGAAAATTTAGTTTGTTTCATAATTCAAAATTGGTTGATTCTGGTTTTTTGTCAGGATGCGATAATCTTTATTTAATTGATACAATTACTTTGTTTAATGAACCCCTGCAATTAAGTACATGAGCTCTAAAGAGAAAATTAACCAATGAGAATTTGGCTACGTTATGACACAAGAGATTAGGTCATATCTTGAGAAGGAGAATAGAGAAACTTGTGTTAGACAAAATTCTAGATTCTTTAGATTTTACAGATTTTGATGTTTGCATTAATTGTATAAAGGAGAAACAAACTAATAAAAGGAGATTTGAAGCCAGCAAGACTTTAGACGTCTTAGAACTTATATATATAGCTATTTGTGGGTCATTCTCTATGGTTTCTTAGAATGGTCAACAATATTTTATAACGTTTATAGACGATTTAGATATGGTTACATATATCTCATTCATGAAAAGACACAGTCGCTAGATGTGTTCAAAAATTATAAAGCTGAAGTTGAAAACCAACTCAGCAAAAGGATTAAAAGCAATAGATCAAATCGTGGTGGTGAATACTATGGTAGATATGATGATTCAGGTGAACAACATCTAAGACCGTTTGCTGAATTCCTAAAGGAATGTGGTATCGTCCCATAATACACTATACTAGGTTCGGCCACTATGAATGGTGTTGCTGAAAGACAAAACAAGATGCTTAAGGACACAGTAAAGAGTATGATCTCTCATCCTACTTTACCAAAATCACCCTGGGGAGAAGCACTTAAGACTGTAGTATATATCCTTAACAGGGTTCCAACTAAAGCAACTGCCAAAACTCTTTACAAACTTTAGATAGGCAAGAAGCCTAGTTCAAAGCATTTGTATGTTTAGGGATGTCCAGCTGAGCCAAGGCCTTATAGGCCTAATGAAAAGAAACTAGACTCAAGGATGGTAAGTTGTTATTTTATTGGATATGCTAAAAGATCCAAAGGATACAAATTTTATGGTCCCACAACTACGTCGATTTTTTGAGATAAGAAAACGCTTAATTCTTTGAGAATGCCAAGTTTGCGGGGGGAGATAAGGTTAGGGACTTTGTCTTTGAAGAGGAATATGTTGATATTCTCACAGCTGTTATTGACATTGATCAAGCTCCTATTCCTAACATTGTTCAAGAAGCAGACCCAAATTAATACAATATCGGAGAACCTTTTATTCTAGAAATTGTTCTAGAGGAACAAACTCTACCACCTTAAGAACCTATGCCATTAAGGAGATCCATAAAGAAAGAAGAAGTGTGGTGCCAAATGATTACATTGTATTTCTCCAAGAACATGAGTTTAACATTAGTGTGGTGGAAGATGATCCAATCAACTTTTGTCAAGCCATAAAAAGTTCCAGATCTCAAGAGTGGATTGATGCCATGAATGAAGAGATAAAGTCTATAAAGAACAATGATGTTTAGGATCTTGTCCCTTTGCCTGAAGGAGCGAAACCCATTGGTTACAAATGGATATTTAAGACCAAGAGGGATTCGAAAGGCAATGTAAAGAGATAAAGGCTCATCTTGTCACTAAAGGCTTTGCACAGAAAGAAGGCATCGAGTATAAAGAGACTTTCTCTTTGGTTTCTTCGAAAGACTCTTTAAGGATTATAATGGTATTAGTGGCGCATTGTGATCTTGAGCTTCATCAAATAGATGTTAAGACTGCGTCTCTTAATGGCGACATTGATGAAATAATCTATATAGTGCAACAAAAAAACTTTGTATTAGGAGATGAAATGAAGATGTTTTGCAAGTTAAAGATATCCATCTATAGGCTTAAGCAAGCTTCTCGTCAATGGTATTACAAATTTCATTAAGTTATAATCTCATTTAGTTTTGAGATGAATGTGGTCGATGATTGTATTTTCCACAAGTTTAGTAAGAGTAAGTATATTTTTCTGATTTTATATGTCGATGACATTTTGTTTGCCAGCAATGATATAGGCTTATTACACAAAACCAAGAGACTTCTACAAAAGAAATTTAAGATAATGGACCTTGGTGATGCCTCTTTTATGTTGGGTATACAGATACACTAGGATCGCTTTTGAGGTATTCTTGGATTATCACGAATGGATTATATCAAAAAGGTTCTCAAGAGATATGGCATATAGGACTACAAACCAGGTGATACCCCTGTGGCTAAGGGAGACAAGTTTAGTCTTAATCAATGCCCTAAGAATGATTTTGAGATTTAAGAAATATAGAAGATTCCTTATGCATCAATAGTAGGGAGTCTGATGTATGTCAAGTTTGTACATGTCTGAATATTGCGTACGTTATAGAAATATTGGGCAAATACTTAGACAATCTTGGAAAAGATCACTGGATAGTAGCCAAACGAGTCTTGAGGTATTTATAGAGAACAAAAGATTACATGCTCATATATTGGACGTTGAAACAGCTTAAGATCATTGGGTATACTGACTCCGATTATGCTGGATGCCAAGATAGTA
>CAMOHE010047873.1:1210-12065 GCA_946598075.1 Artocarpus hirsutus
ATTCTTTAAATTCAGGCTTCGTTTATTTTCAAACACAACGTGTCCTTTCTCGTTTAAGATTTTGCTGTTGCAGGCTCCTAGTTAATGGCACTTTCCGAGGTATTGTTGTCTTTCAGTTTGCGTCCTTTTTTTGGATAATTGTCGTTTTCTGGTACTATATTTTTTCTTATGTTGTCGTTGCTTTCCAACTTAAGCCCTTTTCTATTAAATTCTTCTCGTATTCTTGTTTTTCTCCTCTTTTTTTTCTTATTGTTTTACAGTTTTTCATTTTTTTTCAATATTATATCATTTTGAAGTTGTGTTTTCCAATCTTTTCAACATTTCCGTCGTTTTCCGAATTATGTGAATCTTAGATCACTGACGTTTGTTTTTATGATGTCGTTTAGTGATAAAACAACGTGTCGTTTGTGAATGATGTCGTAAGCTTAATACGACATGTGATCTTATTGTAGGTTTATACCCAATATTTTGAGTTTATTGAAATTATATTTAAGATGTTCTCCAAAGTGTACCTCAGATCCGTGTTAAATTTGTATTTTTTCAGGCCATTTCTGACTTCAATCCCTAAATTAATGAATTTACATATAAAAGATTAGAAAAGAGAGAAAAATTATATTTCATTAAAAAAACAAAAACAAAAGAAGAGAGAGGAGAAATTCGTGGTCTAAAACGCGCCATAAATTTGCCTTAGAAGAGACAATAATATGTATGTAAATAAAAAAAATAAAAAAAACTATAAAACTACCGGGAAGTTTAAGACACTCTACGTTGTTAATTAACCGCCAAAGAGTCACGAAAATACAATTATAACCTTGCTTGGAGAGTCTGCTCTTATAAGCCAAGGGTAAATTTGTAAATCGCTTGTAGTTGCAACTATCAACGCCTCCCACTGTCAGCAAGAAAAAATCTCCATTTTTTTAAGGAAAAAAAAAAACTTCAATTTCAGTTCAATTAGAAAAAAAAAAAAAATAGAGGAAAAATATATACGTTATATACAATCAAAACCAGAGAATCGTTCGATCAAAAACGAGGACCGGAAATGGCGTGCAGAGCTTTTGTGTTTCGTTCGGTGCTGTTAACGGAGCCGTGGCAACCCGTCGATCGTCGCCGGAACTCCGTTTACGCTTCATTCAGGATTTTCAGATCACCGGCGGCGACTGGTATCGCCGGGAATTTCAGGACCGCTAGGGCTCGAGATTCTCACTCGGCGAAACGGACTCACCTCAGGTGTTGCCACAACGAACCTCCTGAATCGTCGTCGTCTCAGGATGAACAAGGTCCGCCTCAGGAAGCTGTGCTGAAAGCGATTTCAGGTCTCGCTTCTTCTCCAGTCGATTTTTCCTTTTGGATTTTGTTTTCTCCAGAGATGTTTTGTGTTCGTGAAATTTTTTTTTTGGCTTGACTTGGCGATGGAATTTGACGCAGAGGTTTCTAAGACGGAAGGTAGGGTTGGGCAAACGACGAATGTGGTCATTGGAGGTACGGTGACTGATGATTCTACAAACGAATGGCTCGAATTGGACCAGAAGGTAACGGAATCATAATTTGCCGTTTGATTGTTGCTTGAATGATTAAATCTCTGGTTTTTCGGGATTAATATGTTGATTTGCTTAATCAAACAGGTGAATTCCTATCCAATGGTTAGGGGATTTACGGCAATTGGAACTGGAGGTGATGATTTTGTGCAAGCCATGGTGTTTGCGGTTGAATCCGTAATACAAGAACCTATTCCCGAGGTATGTTTTTCGTTAACGCTGATGTGGAGTTGTGGAATGTTTTTCGTTAATGTTGATGTGGAGTTGTGGACGGTGGATTAAGTTTTCTTCTGCTGAAGATGTTTGGTATTATTGGATTGAGCTCCAGAATTATTGTTTCAGTAGCTTGGCAAGGCCATATGTCTCATATTATTTGATTCAAAATCGTGAATGCTTCACTATGGAGAAGATTTAAACAAGAACTTCTAAACCACAAAATTCGTCTTTTCGGTGGAATAGTGAATATGAATAGCAAAGAGCTTGTTTGGTACGAGACAAAGGTGGTAGGAAGGATAGAGGTAGGGATTCGTGGAAGGATTTTAGGACTTATGGCTATTTTGTTGGAAGGTTTAGAGGATGGAGTGGATTGAGGGAGGGATTCAAATCTTCTAAAGAATTTTGATTTGGATCCCGCATCACCTGGAGGGATTACCAGACAGAACTTATCCACTTGATTAGACTATGGTGTCAAGTTTCTTTGCTACATCTTATAATTGAAGGAAGCCCAACAACTAGGGATAAAATTATAATCATTCAAAAAATTATTTCTTTTCTTCCCTTGCATATATATACACACACACTAAACAAAAACAAGAAGAAAAAGGTTCCCTTACTCTCTCTCCATTTCCCTCACTTAGGTTACTTTTTTCCTCACTTTCCTACCAAACAATGCCTTGGGCCTCCTACAAAAAAATCCTTGACAACTATTGGCACGGGTGCCCGTTGCGTCAAGCATAGGACTTATCACTATAAAGCCTGAGTAAGTCCTTTAGTGGAAGGGTGGTGCAAATTGTGAATGTTCCTTAGTTGGCGACGGGAATATATTTCCAAGTCGAGCGCACATAAGGATTTGGATATGGTGTCAAATTGCTTGATCTGTGTTGGAAATATATTTAGTTTTACCATTCCGAGCTTTTATTCTATCACTTGCTCAAGTAGTTGCATAAGCTAGTTCATGGTCGGAAGAAGTGATTTTGATTGACTTTTTTTTTTAATGCAAAGCTAGTTGTTCCAATGATTCCAGTCTGAGATCTCCCTTTTACCAACAGGGCTAGCACCAGTTGGCAACATGTTGATGAATCTCACCAATGCAAGTTGTTTTTTAATAGTTCTTTTAAACGCTGTGTTCAACCCTGCATTAGGAGTGTTATTGACATGATGTGATTGGCTTAGGCCTAGCTGACTAAGACGAAAATTGCGTCATGAATCTAAATTCCGGACAATTACACAGAACCATCACAAAAACGCAGGCTGGTATTGATTTGACTTCACCTAACCAGACAATCTAACGGTGTATGAATTTTCTTGGCTACACTTGCATCTCTTTGTTGCAGTTCTGCTTCTTATTAATTATATTGTTTTACTTGGTTAATTTCTTGCATGAAAAAAATATCCGCATTCAAATCTTATTATATGAAAGACAGATCAAGGATGTAGTTCTTAGTTTCTAGTGATTAATTTGAATGAGAATTTTCTCATTGGTTGTCTAGTCTAATCCACTCACAAAAGACAGAAAATACTTATCCAACAATCTCTTATTTTTATGTTTTCTTACAGGGCCGCGTGAGACATAAGTTATCGTCAAGGGGCAAATATGTATCTGTCAACATTGGACCTGTTCATGTCATTTCTAGTGAACAGGTCTCTCATCTCTCTCTCACACACACGCACGCACGCACGCACGCATAAGGCAATGATGTATTTTACAATCGGGAAACACTTGGCGTATAATTAAGAAAACTACTTTGACATGGGATTTTGCTGTACTTTCCAGGTTCAAGCTGTTTACAACGCCATGAGGAGAGATGACAGGATGAAATATTTTTTGTAGGATGTTTTTCATTCTTTGTACAGAATGTCGATTTTCTGGGGCTTTGTAATTGGCTACGTGCGTTTTTCAATTCCCTTAGCCATCTCTTGTTAGTGTGTTTGTGTTTTCTTGGTCATTCATGATGTTACAATGGGCTAAGAAATCGTGGTTCTTATTTAATCCTTGTATTTGCTCAAGATGTATGAGAGCATAATTAGTTTATCTGAAACTAGGTGTAATTCACAGCTGCTCTGACTGAGTTTTTAATATAGGCACACAAGGTCAAAGGTTTATTAAACGAAAATTTCATATTCCTCCGTTGGACTTATTTCTTAGCGGTAACATTTAATGATTTTGTTTTCCTCCCTAGTTGTATCATATAAAAATGTGGATATGTGACATGGTTACGTTAGTGGCCGAAACAAGACAATCTCTAATATACATGCTAATGCTAATGCCGTACTTGATGCTAAAAAGTATGAAAATAACATATTTGATATGTTATTTTTCATTTTTGCTCTAATACATAATGTTATTTTAAATGGTATATATACTTTGGCCATAATCATTTAATTTTGAAATTTGTAAAAGTAAAGTTTTAGTCTTAAAATAATTTGAAAATAATATTGTAATGATTAAAAGAAAAGAGCGAGGACATCAGCAATTAGCAATCAAATCTCTACTTGTTAAATGTTATAATACTATACATTAAATTTAGCATAGAAAATACTTCTTCATTGGATAGTCATTTTCCTACTCAATTGTTAAAATTTGTTATTAATATACCAAATTTCTGTTGCATTAGAGATCTTACTAAGATACCATTTCGACAACATTCCAACAATGTAATTTGAATGCTATTCTAGGCCGTTGTTATTAGTCGACTTTTAAGTTTTAACTAAAGCGAGGACCAGACTAAGAACCTACGCAATTTCCATGCGTGCGTAGGAAAACGAAATAAAATCCTCAATATGCTAGTAGCATATTCCTATAGTAATGGCAGAAGTGGTGGATAAGAATTCATACAACCATAGATCTCTTTGTTAGAATGGCAATTGGATTTGAATGATTTGGACCATTATTAAGCATTTTGTTGATCAGCGTACCTAACCCCTCAATTATAGAAAATAAAAAAATATAGCCTATGTATCATCTTGGTTGCATCTGAACATTTCTCAATTACTATTAATACGTCAATCCTTCAACTCTATTTGGCTTCTGGCAGTGGCCGATACGTTAACCATTATTGCATTATTAGATTCGCTTTTAGAAAGGTTATACTATGATATGGAAACTTTGTTTGCGTTATGTTGACTTGTTGACGTTCTCTGGCACCGAAAAAGATATATATATATATATATATATATATATATATATAAACTTGTTTTCAAAAATAGTTATGTGTTCAATACTTATTTTTCTAAGTGTGTATTTCAACAACACTTGATAACGTGACGTGATAAGAATCTAACCTCGTTAATTATCATAAAGTTTTAGGTCAACTTGTGAATTAATTACAATCAAATGATTTATATTAAACGGTTAATAATAACATTATCGATTGAAAACATGATCATTAAAATCATATATATATATATATATATATATATATATATAAAAGGATCATATGCTGACTTCATCACCTGTCGTAGTCCGTCCAAAAGATTCTCGCTCACCCAATACTTCAAATGACTCACTAAAATTATTATGTTTGTTGGTATTTCGTTGTTTTAAACTTCCTGCTATATTAATATTAATATTAATATATATGCTGACATGTATAAT
Organism: Artocarpus hirsutus; assembly: GCA_946598075.1. NCBI lineage: Eukaryota > Viridiplantae > Streptophyta > Magnoliopsida > Rosales > Moraceae > Artocarpus > Artocarpus hirsutus. The sequence goes on from CAMOHE010047873.1 coordinate 6,560, forward strand.
GTATAACAATTGATTAGTAGAAGAAGCCATTTTATAAAGGAGGCTCGTCTACTTGGCTAATCACAAGTATTATTCATTGCTTTAAGATTTTTCAATCAGAATATCTCATCTCCAAAGAAATTTTCCTTTTCAAAGAAGAAGAAGAAGAAATCGGAAATGCAAAATAATTGAAGGTTTGGTGATACTATGGGACACTACTACATACAACTAATTCAAATTAAAGTTTTGATCAAATTGATAAATAACATTTTGCTGAGCTAACCAAATTGACTATATATAATCAAATTAACTGCCATTTTATACACAACAAACGTATGGGGACATGTGATGTCGTCAAAGGATGGAGTTTCTCTCTTTGTCTTGAGGGGTTTAAACTTACTACAATACCTCCATCAACTTCAAAGCAGCAGCCAGCAAATACGTCAATATGAAAATGGCTTATTCACCTTTCTCTCTGTATATTTTTCCCTCTCTTTCTCGTTCTCTCTGTAAAAATCTGTTTCAGTACAAGAAAGCAGGCATCATGGGAAGAAACATAGAAGAGAAGGATATTATGTATGGAAAACTTAAGGTATTCTTGAGAGATTTTCCTGTCCTAGTCTGAGTTTTTTTAGTTTTATTTGGTAGAAATCTGATATTAAAGTTTCTATTTTTGCGACTATTTCAGGATGCAACAAGTGAAGAGGAGGAATTGCCTTTGGCTTCTCTACCAAAGTCACCAGCTCAAGATGGCAGACCAAGTAGCATGATTATCAAGGTCAGTCATGTCTTAATATAAAAAAAAAATGCTACTTATCTCTATTAATGATGCAATTATTATACATGTATCAGTGTATTAAAACTGTCACTTAACAAAATAAGATCCAATTATTTTACTTTTTGTCGTATGGCAATTTTTTATTTTATTAACACACGTGACGATGCATCACCAATAACAATAAATATATTATCTTACTAAAATTTAATAGGGTTTATTTCAAATTTAAAACTTGATCTGATAAAACTTGATTAAACCACAGAAGGCACATACTGTTATACCTGCTCACTTGATAGCTGAGGCCATTTCAACACTCCCTGGCCTTGACCTGAGGTGGTCAGGTCCAATAACACCAAATGAGAAGCAATATGTTCAGCAATATGTATTTGCGAAGTACCCACAATACAGCAACGGTTTAGTGGAAGTGGGAGATCAGAAATTTGGCATTGAAAACCTCTCCATCAATGAGGAATCTTCAGGAACTCCACCACATGAAAAGCCCAAGTCCACAATAACCAAAGAGTTCCCCTCTTTCTCCTTCAGTAGTAACATTTTGTCCGACCTTAACAAAACCCAATTGGAGCCTTCAAGACTCCTAGACATCCTCACAAAGAAGTCCTCATTTGGAGGGAATTTTGTGTCAATCCCTGAGGTTCAAGCTCGAAACCGAGCCTTGAAGAACTTCGGGCTAGCAGAAGAAGAGTACTTGGTTCTTTTCACAGCCAACTACAAGGATGCCATGATGATGATTGGAGAAAGCTACCCCTTCTTTAGGGGAAACTTGTACATGACAATCGTAAACCAGGAAGTCGATTGCATAAGGGAATTCGCGGTGCAAAAAGAGTCGAAGGTCATTGCAGCCCCGGAAACTTGGTTGGATCTAAGGATCAAAGGGTCACAACTTAGTCAATACTTTAGGAAGAAGTGCAAACATAGCCCCAAGGGACTCTTCTCCTATCCAGCCAAAGTGAATGGTACTAGGTACTCCATGCATTGGATTTCGGAGGCGCATAGGAATTCTTGGCATGTTCTTCTTGACGCCACGGGCTTGGTTTTCGGTGAGGACCGGATTGCGCTTGCTCTTCACCAGCCTGATTTTGTGCTGTGCAGCCTCAGTAACACTCATGCCCAGCCATCCATCATCACCTGCCTCTTGGTTAGGAGGAAGTCATTTGACACATTGGTGACTTCTAGTTAGGTAATTTTACATACTCGGTTAGTTATAAAATATTCAACCTTTTTCACAAATAACCTTGTACTTCTTAAAATTAAAATTTTAGATACTACAATATAATTTTCTTTGTGCATCTCTCTCATGCCATCAGTTTTGGTGAAAATTGAAGTTAAAATCTCGATTTTACCATCAAAAGAGAAAAAAACACAAGTGGATTTGTAAAGGATATTCAATTATATGATATCTAATTTTAGTTTCTAAAAATAAAAAGTTATTTGTGACAAAAGGTAAAATTAAAGGCTATATTTTTGCAATTAACCCTTACATATTACTGAGCTAAGTTAGTTGAAATAAGCTATACATTCAACATGGCCGGTGTTTGCTGTATCCTTTTCTTCACTTAAAATTTACTTTTCTGACGTGTAGGAGATAATATATATATATGAACTATGTCGGCCACGGCCAGAGTAAATAATAATACATGGTTGAATATTTTTATGTAAACTCATTGCGCTCTTGTACTAAATAAAGCATAATGAGTATTAAGACACCATTCTGCACCCTTTTTTTTTTTTTTTTTGTGTGGAAAATACGCCATTCTCGGCTTGAGAACATCAATGGCAAGCTTTGGCTTATGGCTTTTTCGTGAGCATAAATGGTTCAAGCACAAGCTACTAGTCACCTATTTGTCGCATTTTTGCATCGGGAAAAAAGAAAAAAAAGTTCATGTCTAGCTAATGTTAGTGGTCTGTCTCTCTCTGGATGGGTCTAGTCTTCCCAGCCTAGGATGTTCTGGGCCTGGGAGTCACTCTCTTTTCCGGTTAATTTGAGAAATATGACTTTTATAGTATTGTTTTTCAAATTTACTATTTCTATAAGAAAATTTGAAGCATCCCACTTTTAACAAATATAAAGACATTATTATTTCTAAGTATTTTGAGTATTGGTAGACAAAATATGTGCCATGTAAGGATTTTTTGTTCTTTTAAGCTACGAGAAATAATATGGATAAAAAAAAAGACAGTAAACAAGTGCTGCACCATCTAATTTACTCCTCTACTAGTGGGTTTGAAGTCTGCATTTCTAATTCATAGGCTTCTAATTTGTTTTTTTTTCTTTTGAAGTTGAAGGATTGGAACTCTCTATGGAATTACGTGTGAAATTTAGGCTCTAGATGCAGCCACAATGAATGCTATAGTTTTTCATGTTACAAAATTAGATTTTATTTTTGAAGAGAATTTTTTTTAGTTACATATCTTACCACATAATATTTTATACTTAGCATGACACATTAATAATCAAATCAGAATGCATCATATATAAAATTGATAGAATCTAAGAATGTAATTAAATATTTCATATCTTACCAAAGAATTCAATTATATTTAGCTACGGAGAATATGAAATAATAATAGTAATAAATAGTAATAATTATAACAACAATAATAATAAAGCATTTAAATTTAACTCTATAGAGTTAAAATTTTATTATTCACAAAATAATAGGTTTTAGTTTAAAAATACATTATTAACTAGACTAGATCCTACTAATTTATAAATAATAAGATTTTAATTTTAGGAGGATCAAAAAGAGTTTTTACAATTACAACAGACGACCAAACAACTTTATCCTTTGTGTACGTGTGTTTTTGCCCAATAATTTGGTTCTTTCTTTAAAACTCTGTAGAAAAATCTCACCAACCCTAGCCTGAGAGTCTGAGCAATCTGAATGCCTGTCTGAGCAATCTGAATGCCTGCCACAACTTGACGAGCTACTCTCTGGCAAAACTTTTAACTTCTTGCTTGCTTCACTTATCAAATCAACTCAATTTAAATTTCAAAAAACTGGAACCTAGTTACTTTAGAATTTTCTTGTACACTTTGTTTTTTTTTTTTTTTTTGGGTAAATAAACTGTGATTTATCTTAAGGACTAGAACTGAACAGATCAAAGCATTTCTATTCTAGCTATCATAAAATTCCTGATAGATACATTATTTACTGATTTATGTCACATATCTAAATTATCAAGAAGAAAAATGAAAAAAAAAAGTTAAAAATGAAACATAAATGTTATCCTTTGATTCATACTGACCAATCTGAGACACCTTATTAAAATAATGAGTCATATCTACTTGTTTTAGCAATGCCAACTACTATTCCATCTTTAACTTCCAAAATTGAAAAACTTGCAAGATTGGCATTTCTTTCTTTCCTTTTTTTTTTCTCCTTCTTTTGTTTACCATTAATTATTTTTAGATATATGGTTTATTACTTTCTTAATTATTTTTCCCTCGCTAACAAAGAGCTATTCAGTTGAGACCTCCTATTCAAATTAGTTCATTAACTGTACATTTAAAGACCAGTTCGAATTATAGTTTTAACTATACAGCTTTCAATTGGAGAATCAGTTAAACCATATGTTTTAAGTTGAAGAACTACAGAATAGTAGAACTTTATACTGTAGCAACTTTTCACTTTTATTATAGCTGTTGTGAGCTTTACATTGTTTACAGTTGTAACCGATGGGTTAAAATTGATGTCCAAACACCTTACTAGTTTAGACATTATGTTCAAATTTTAAAAATCTATATTTAAGTATTTATTTAAAATATTAGTTAGAACTATTTGGTTTAATTAATTACAGTGTATAACTTTTATGGATATAATAAAAAACAAAAAGTGACTATAATATAAAACTTTTATGTAATATAATTTTTAACCAGGTGTTTGGTAAAGTGGTGGGAACTGCGGTTACCACCACAAACTCAGTTATAAACAGTATAAAGCTCTCATATGTTACAGTAACAATAAAAAAAAATTATTGCAGTGTAAAACTCTCACATGCTACAATAAAAATAGTTTTCACCGTTGGTTTCCACTACCTCTCAAATACCCCTTAAACTTAGAAACTTTAGTTTTAAAGTTTTAACCAAGTCGTCGTATCGCGCTCAAATCTGCACAATATGTGGCAGCCAGCCAAACCGGGGATTGGGCTATTCCCTGACCAGTTCGTGCACTCGACAGCTAGATTCCGGGCTCAACTTTTTTCTTTTCCTTTTTTTTTTCTTTCTTTCTTTTGGGAACTAGCTGCGTGTTACCAGCCAAACTGGTAAACCAAATCTAAAAACAGTACTCAACAAGTGACTTTTTCTGAAATGCTTTTTTTGAAATGCACTAAGTAGTGGTCACAAAACCAGTTGTTCATCTCGAAATATTTTTAAAATAGATGGAAATAATTTTATTTTAAAAAATAAAAAAATTTTTGAAAATTTTATCAAAATATTTGAGAAAAACCTTTTTTAAAGAAGCAAAATCAAGAGGAAAGAAAATAAAAAAGAGATGCAAAGATAAGGACAAATGACGACATTTGAAATAAGAAAAGAAATAGAAGTTATACCTTTTATGTATGTATATAATTTTTTAAGTACGATAATTTATAATAGACAAACACATTTTAACACACATATATATAAGATCATAAGGATTAAAAAAAAATAGAGGAAGAGTAGAATATAATCTTATAAAGAAAAAAAAAAGGAAGAAAGTTGATAAAGAAAAAGATGATAAACGAAAG
>CAMOHE010047873.1:12085-66675 GCA_946598075.1 Artocarpus hirsutus
AAAAATGAAAAAAAAAAGTTAAAAATGAAACATAAATGTTATCCTTTGATTCATACTGACCAATCTGAGACACCTTATTAAAATAATGAGTCATATCTACTTGTTTTAGCAATGCCAACTACTATTCCATCTTCAACTTCCAAAATTGAAAAACTTGCAAGATTGGCATTTCTTTCTTTCCTTTTTTTTTTCTCCTTCTTTTGTTTACCATTAATTATTTTTAGATATATGGTTTATTACTTTCTTAATTATTTTTCCCTAGCTAACAAAGAGCTATTCAATTGAGACCTCCTATTCAAATTAGTTCATTAACTATACATTTAAAGACTAGTTCGAATTATAGTTTTAACTATACAGCTTTCATTTGAAGAATCAGTTAAACCATATGTTTTAAGTTGAAGAACTAAAGAATAATAAAACTTTATACTGTAGCAACTTTTCACTTTTATTATAGCTGTTAAAAGCTTTACATCGTTTACAGTTGTAAGTGATGGGTTAAAACTGATGTCTAAACACCTTACTAGTTTAGACATTATGTTCAAATTTTAAAAATATATATTTAAGCATTTATTTAAAATATTAGTTAAAACTATTTGGTTTAATTAACTACAGTGTAAACTTTTAAAAGATATAATAAAAAACAAAATATAACTATAATATAAAACTTTTATTTATTGTAATTTTTAAACTTCAAACTTTAGTTTTAAAGTTTTAACCAACTCGTCGTATTGCCCTTAAATCTACACAATGTGTAGCAGCCAGCCAAACCGGGGATTGGGCTATTCCATGACCAGTTCGTGCACTCGAGAGCTAGATTCCGGGCTCAACTTTTTTCTTTTCCTTTTTTTTTTCTTTCTTTCTTTTGGGAACTAGCTGCGTGTTACCAGCCAAACTGGTAAACCAAATCTAAAAACAGTACTCAACAAGTGACTTTTTCTGAAATGCTTTTTTTGAAATGCACTAAGCAGTGGTCACAAAACCAATTGTTCATCTCCTAATATTTTTAAAATAGATGAAAATAATTTTATTTTAAAAAATAAAAAAATTTTGAAAATTATATCAAAATATTTGAGAAAAACCTTTTTTAAAGAAGCAAAATCAAGAGGAAAGAAAATGAAAAAGAGATGCAAAGATAAGAACAAATGACGACATTTGAAATAAGAAAAGAAATAGATGTTATACCTTTTATATATGTATATAATTTTTTAAGTACGATAATTTATAATAGACAAACACATTTTAACACACATATCTATAAGATCATAAGGATTAAAAAAAAAATAGAGGAAGAGTAGAATATAATCTTATAAAGAAAAAAAAAGGAAGAAAGTTGATAAAGAAAAAGATGATAAACGAAAGAAAATAAATGAAAACAATGAGACCTACGTATTAAACGGAAGAGGAGAGACAAAGAGTATCATGGCACTTTTATATATATGTATGTAAATAAAAAGATTTTTGGAGGAGAAATATTTAGAACACTTTTTTAAAGAAGCAAAATCAAGAGACAAGAAAAGAAAAAAGGGACGAGAAAGTAGGGACAAGTGACAACATATGAAGTAAAAAAAGAAAAAGAGTTGTTCCTTATATATATATATATATATATATATATATATGTAGATGTTACAAGATATGGTATTTAATTTCGTTCGACTACTTCCCCATCAACACTCACCGAATATCAATCCAAGGTTTCCTTTAAAAAAAAAATTATCAATTCAAGATTTCAAACTTCAAGGCATCAAAGAAACTAAACATTACGTTTGATAAGCATGCAATTAGTTCGATTAGCCAAAAGAAAAAGAAAAAAGAAAAGATGCAATTAGCTCCATTACTTTTTTGACTTTATTTCCCTCATTTTTGTGATTGTGACAATCTTGAGTCTCTGACAAGAAAGTCGTAAAAGAGAGAAAGCCTTCCCTTCTTGTAAACAAAATTTCACCATCAATCATGGGACAGGATTCATTGCTTCTCTCCTTAATTACATTGCAAACTTCCAAGTCTCCCACACGATTAGAAAAGTCGTAAAAGTAAAAATTATTAACCTTCCTTTTTCAAAAGGAATTTTAAAAGCTCTTCATTCCTTCACTGTGGTCCAAACTACTACCAAACCGACATTAATGTGCGGCTACCAAAAAAATCAGTAGTAGATAGTTCTATCCTCATGTGATCCATATTTGAAATTTGAATAAGACCATACAAAACTCAAAACCCAAAAAGAAAAAAAAAAAGAATTTGTATAGTGGTGATGGCAATTTTGCTTTCCTAGTAAAATAGGTGTCTTTAACTATCACATTAAGATTTTAACGTATAATTTGCAAGTGTCTGCTTAAAAATTTGTTAATACTACTTTCAATCGTTGTTAATACTACTTTCAATCGCAAATTAGATGGTGCATAAAACACCCATACCTTGTTGGTATAGCAAATGCCAAAAAAAAAAAAAAAAAAGCAACCATTTTGTAGAATCTACACGTGCTTTCTTTTTCAAAGGGTATGACAGCATTTTAAGTATTAATTACAGCATAATTTTGGGGGCTATACCCTAGAAGCCTGTAAAAGTTCTGTACGTCGACGTAAATGTAGGGGTATAGTAGTGTTAATCAAAATAATAATTGTAATAATAATAACAAAATTTTGGGTAGATGACCAAATAATCTTCAATATTAATGTTGCTATATTTAGTAAATGTTTAACTTCCGGCATAAAATCTAGGGATAATATAGCTTAGCTTCCATTAGTTGAGTTGTGATTAAAAGTTTAAGCGTTAAATGGTGGTTTTTAAAGGTCTTAAATGTAAAATATATAATGAGCAATCTTATTTAATTTATACTGGTAAGATTCAATCTAAAAAGGATATATTATGTACTAGACTAGACGTAGCCTAAGGTTCTTATTACCCAGGACTGAGTGATAAGCTCCTGATCAAATGTAAGGCCAGACTATCCCTTCCCGGACTTTACAATCCCAGAAGGGACAAATACAAACAAACAAACAATTACATCTAAATTTGTACGTATTTCGTCCATATTTTTTGAAACCAAATGTTTTTCTCAAAATTTTCAGATATTTCTCATCGTTTTGGATATATTCATCGCGTATTATTAAATTTTACAGATACCATGCATATATCAATTATAAAACTAAAAAAGAATGTAAAAGAAATTAACATGAAGAAGCCAAAATATAGCTCTCGTGTAAATTACTCAAAATGCCGAATATACTTGGCTCCAATATACACTGTCAGAAAGTACTCTTTGTCTCTTTCATTTCTCTATAAAAATAGCAGGGCAGTAAACCATCAATTTCCTTCCACGAAAAAAAGCCCCTATTAATTAAATACTATGACATAATATTAAATATCATATTAATTCTATCGTGTTAAAAATAAATAAAAATAATAAAAATAGAACTCACGTACGTACGCTTCCGAATTCATCCGATCATCACCACGCACGGCTGTCCGCTCACATTAGCAAAAAGTGGCGCCGCTTGCGCCTGGCTGGCGCACGTTATCAGAAACGGCGGACGGGATCTGGAAGTGCCAAAGCCTGCCGACGGCGCCGACGAGGTACTTCCGGCAGAGGAACTCCTCGGCGAAGGTCTTCTCCACCCTCCGATCGACATCATGGAGGAACACGTGCGTGGGCCCCGCTCCCTTCCTGTTCCGTGCCATCACTGCCGCCGAGAATATCGCCGCCATCCTTCCCGGAGCCTCCGGGAAATAGCCCCTCGGCGCGTCGATCATGATCAGGTCCCACTCCTTCTCGTAAACCTCGGGCGGCAGATTGTCCAGCGCCAGCCGGCACCGCTCGTTCCCCCTCAGCGGCGCAGCCCCGGCCGGCGCGCATCTCGGCTCGGCGCGGTAGGAGGAGAGCAGCTCGTCGGCCTTCCGGAGCTGAGTCCGGTAGCGGACATGGTAGGCCCGGAGATTGGGGGCCTTCTGGAGGACGGTCTGGACCCACATAGGGTCCTCCTCAAGGAATAGCGTGGTGCCACGTGGATTGAATGAGTCCCACATGATGGAGTCGTGGCCCAGCCCAAAGACCAGGAAGTTGAAGGGCGCCCCGAAGCCGCCTTCCCGGGATTTGATCACGTTAAACGACACCGTTATTTCGCCAAGTGATTGTTGGGGCACCACCTTGGACGTCGCGTAGTGGAGGATCGCCTGGAGCTGGTTCGGAGTGGGATTATAACTTTCCTCCGCCGTTTTGATCTGAGCGCCCGTTAACGAACAGAGTCTCGAGCTTACGTCGTCCACTCTCATGAAGCTCATTATCAGGAGCGCGCCGGCGATCAGACACGCCAGGCCCAGGCCCATGAACCACGGCCTTTCCGATGAGAAACTCCATTTCTTCATCACCGTAAAATTAAAATAAAGAAAAAAAAAGAAGAAAGCAAGAAAAGAAAATCTTTTTTTTTTCAAGAAGTAATTTTGAAATGGATGAGAATATTTGTTCTTAGTGTTTGGACATTGTTCGTGAGTTATATATAAGATATTGAGTTTGTTCTTCGAGATTTAAAGATGTTGTATTATTGATGAGTGGGAAACAGTGGAGGAAGTTTTTTTTCTTTTATTATTATTTATTGGAGGGATATTTTTGGGTGAGAATTTGAAACTATTAAATTATATTATTATTTTTTTAGATTTAACGGCTAAATAAAAAAGTATTATTTTTGGTTTTTATCAAAAGAAATTGCCATCATGTTGAGGATTTTATTCTGTTAGATTTATTTAAAATTATTTTTTTAAATTTAATAATAAAAAAACACATACTTGTCCGTGGATTTAAAAAAAAAAGCACTAATTTTTGTTTGTTTTCTTTTAGGACAGGAATGCCCTCAGTGGTAAAAAGAAAATGGTAATGAATGGCATGCACGTTAATAGGCAAATTTGTCCACAAGTTAGGCGTAATGTCTATTCAAAAGCTTCGACAACATGTGCGGGAACGTAATTTCGAAATCTGGGCTGCCCTGAAAAGACATCAATCGCCACGTGGGACACTCTACCCCTATACGTCTACATCGAGGGGCATATGAGTACTTTTTGCTGTTTTCTAGCAGTGTAGAATCAAGCCAATTTTTTTCCCTCTGAAATGTGTGCTTCCGTTTTTTCTGGAAAAATATATTTCAATGACCATGCTGCCATGATACAAAACATCTACAACAGGCTATGGTGAAAAATTTTCGCCGACATCATCTTTTGAAAATTTCTTCTTAAATACCGAAAAAACAAATTATTAGGAACTTCACTCTCAACTGATAAAATCACAAAATAATATTATTTTAATTATATTTGACAATTTAAAAAATGTACAATAATATTAATCTTATCTAAGAAAAACTCCGAGCCCCACCTCTTTGTTCCTTACATCTTTGCAGGGAATAGTATATATCATTTACACCAAAGAGAACTTTGATTGATATGACACATGATCTACAAAAACTTACCAAATCATATGTAAGTTTTGTAGCAGGAGCTAAAAAAATCTATTAATAAATATTTATTTTAAACCATTAAATTTGTAAAAAAAATATTCTGTTTAGAGGCCTGTTTGACAGGGGTGGTTCCCACCACAAACTCAGTTATAAACAATAAAAAGTTCTCACATGTTACAGTAACAATAAAAAAAAATTGCTACAGTGTATAACTCTCACATGCTACAGTAAAAGTGGTTCCTACCACCTTTCCAAACACCCACTAGATCTAACGATTTTAATACATACAGTATCATTGATATGAGTTCCTACCAAAGAAGTCCTAAAAAGAGGGACCTCGCTGAATTGCAGATTTGAACCGTGATCTTGTATAATTAGAAGTGAAAAAGGATGAGCAAATTTAAAGGGTGTTTAAAAGAGCGGTGGGAACCAGTAGTTAGAACCACTTTTACTGTAGCATGTGAGAGCTTTATACTGTAGCAATTTTTTTTATTGTTATCATAGCATGTGAGAACTTTATACTGTTCATAACTGAGTTTGGTTCCCATCACTATGCCAAACAGGGGGTTAAAGTTTGATAAAAATTCTTGAAACCTAAAATAAGAGGAAAGGGCTTTACCTAGAATTCTCTTAACTGATAACACAAGGATTATTTCTAACGTTGTTATTTTTTTTAAGTAAGTTTGCTAACCAATCTAACCCTTCACAGAATGGCTTAGTTCAGACGATGCAATCATGAAAAACTTTCAATATGGACGGCGAACTTATAAGATATTGTTGTTTTGATATTAGGTATGGCGAAACCAAAATAAGAAGCGCCTGAAAACCTTTTTCCTAAGCTCTCTTTACATCTCTTTCTTCTTTGGATATGGAGGAAAATAAATAAGACATTTTACATGAGAATGAAAACTAGATAACGGGGAAAATCCATTTCAACTGAATTTCTGCGTCCATTTTGGCTTGAATAAGTAGTCTGAGATAAGGAAAGAGCCACCCACGGATGACATCCACTCATCCTCCCTGACCTTTTTCTTCTTTTAGTTTGTGTATAAAATTTTATAAAAATTATATTAAGTTCTTATAATTGTATTTCATCCTTTTAAAATTTTACATTTTTTATTTGTTCTGCATTATTGGTTCAGCATGCTTCCGTTTCACTAATTAATTTTTATGGCTCTGTCTCTAATTTGATACAAAGCTCGTCATGTTATATAGACATGTCTATATGTCCTTTTGGGTTTCCAAAATCCAAACTGTTGTGTTGTCCATTGCTAGGACTCATTTGTTATATAACAATATTTTTCTTACCAAAAAAAAAGAGAATAGTGAAATATATATATACGTACAGAGTCTACGTAGACATTAAATACACACGTATATTAAATAGGAAAGTCCTTTCGTTATACCTAACCAAAATTAATGGCCGAAGAGCCTATTTGAAAGTTTGAATTAACTTACAATGGAAGAAGAATTTAGATGGTGGCACCTTTATTAAGTAGTTTTTAAAGTTCTGACTTCCCTTACCCCTGTTTGGTATAATGGTGAGTTCTCATCACAAACTTAGTTATAAACAGTATAAAGCTCTTACATGTTATAGTAACAATAAAAAAAATTACTACAGTGTAAAGCCTTATATGCTACAGTAAAAGTAATTCTAACCAACGGTTTCCACTACCTTCCAAATACTAGCTTAAACTTTTAATAGTCAGATATCTTTGCTAGTGTAAAAGATAAAATTGTTTTTCCTATATTTAAGGCAAAAGATTACAACTTATTCATTTGATATCCAATTGAAATAAATATTTTTTCTATATATTCATAGTGAAGAGAAGAATAAATTAAGATTTATATTTCATATTTTTTAGGAGCATTAACATTAAAATTTTATTAGATTTGTTATAAATTAAAAACTATTTTCATTACATTTCTAAACACAAATTTCAATTTTATTCTATACTGAGATTAATACTTAAATATACATCTAAACATTAATTCAAATAACAATTCAGATCTTAAATCAAATTAACGTAAATCAAATCATTAACTCAAATCCATTTATACCAATTAGACCGTACATTTCTTTCAATTGATTGATTAGTACGTACATAAAAGACATCACACTACTTTCGGATATGAACAAAAAGATTGAAAATGATGTTGCACCCGTCGGAAGGTACAACGAAAAAGTTCAAATATATTTTTATTTAATAGAAAAAGTATAATGCTGCAAGGAAAAACCAGAAAATCGCGCGGCTGTCTCCGAAGAACACTAGCTAATATCATAGCAGATTTCAAGTATATTCATTCGGAAAATATTTTGGGCGGGACACTAAAAAAAAAAAAAGAGGTAGTTTCTATTAACTATAAACATAGATTATATATTTTAATAATTAAATGAGGAGCAACTAAAGTTTTGCATAAACAAATAAAATTAAAAGTCTAACATATGAATGGGACATCTGCCCTACTGATATATACACTTATTTAGTTATTTTATAATGACTATTAAGGTGTTTGAGAGCATTGGTTAAAATTAATTTTAATTGAAAATATTGCAGCATGTGAAAACTTTATACTGTAGTATATTTTTTCTTGACATTGTAGTATGTGAGAGCTTACTATGACAACAAAAAATTTTAATTCTAACTCACACTGTCAAACACTACATATGAGTTTATTGCGTCCATTTGATTCATATAGGTTAGAATTTTTATGTGATAAAATATTATAACAAAACAATTTAAACTATGATTTGAATAAATAAAACAAACTGGACATAGGATAACACAAAAAAAACTATTCTAATTCCATAACCATTCTTCTCTATTTTCTCCTACTAATAAGGTGTTTGGTATAATGGTAAAAATCATTAGTTATAACTGTTTTTATTGTAATATGTAAAAGTTTTACATCATAATAATTTTTTTATTTTTATTATAATATATGAAAGTTTTATATTATTTATAACTAAAATAATGGTTTGAGTTGTCTTGTTTCAAACCCCTTATAAACGCAAGAAAGATTATAATAAATATGATGCGTTCATCTATTTCTTAGTGAAAGACTAATTGGAACACGTCGCAGCCATCAAATGGCTCCCAAATTCCAACACCACTGCAATATGTTCTCTATTAATAATGATGGCCAAACCCATGTTTATACTTTTTCTTGTCGTGTTCTTCAGGTTCGTATTAATATTAGTTCCCATTTATTTTAACGTTCAGGTTAAAATTTTCATTCATAAGTAATTTTATTAAAAAAAAGCTCACATTGTGTATTAATACCATGAAGAATTTTGTGATCAGGTACAATAACTTCTAATCTTCCTAATAATACTGCACAACTCTTAAATAGTTAGATACTTATTAATAGAGTGTTTGATAAGGTGGTTGGATCTGTTGGTTAGAATTATTTATTACTGTAGCATGCGAGAGCTTTACAGTGTAACGATTTTTTTATTGTTACTGTAGTTTGTGACAGCTTTACACTGTTCAAACTAAGAAAATAGTTCAAACCACAACCTACCAAACACTCTATAAGTTTATTTAAAAATAATCTCTTTAAAAAAATTATTTATGATACAATTATACAATCTAAAATTATAAAGTACTAATTAGTGTTTAAGTTATTAGCACTATTATCTCACGAATTAGGAGCATTATATTATTTTGGTTTCTTAACTTTTAATTTTAACAGAGTAATTCTTGTATTTTTCTTTACGGTTTTGATTCCTTATGTTACACTATAATTAACAATGCATTTTTGAAATTTCAGAATGATAATTACATCTTAGTCTCATAGTAATTAAGATTTTTATATGATTGGTTTTATTAAATACAAAATATTCTCCTCATTGTTATTAAGAACATTTTGTATTCTCCCTCTAAACAAAGAGAACATTTTGTATTCAATCTAACTATCTCTATCAAAAAATTCAACATGATTATCTCTAAAAAAATTTAGAAGTCATTTACCAATTTTAGCGTCAAGGATTAAAATTTTCAAAAATCAAAGTTCGAGATGTAATTTGTTAAAATTAAAAATTCAGCAACCAAAGTAACATAATTCTTATGATTTAAGGATTAATAGTGATAATTACCAATACCTATATCGGTTTAAAATAAATAAAATAAAATAAAAAATAACAATCCACCAGTAAAGTAATAAATCTAAAAAATTATTACAAAAATGATAAAATGACCACAAGGACCTTTGTTTACTATAACGTTTTGAGGAAAACCCTAGTAAAGAATGTAAAGAGCATGGCCTAACATAAGGTCTTCTGTTTTTCAAAAGGATTTTTGTGTTCTCGACATGATTCCAAGTCCACGTGGTATTTCCAACCCATTTGGAAGCAATATAAAATAATATTATAATGTGCACCCTACCAAGTCACCATCTGTGATATTATTATTTCCCTCAACATCAGCCTCAATGATTCAAAGCCACAGTTTTCCATCTAAATGAATATACTTTATAAAAGAGCAAGGACATGCAAAAAGAAAAGAAAAAAATTAAAAGTTGAGAATCATGTGAGCAACTAATTGAGAAATGCAAAAGCCTTGAAGCGTGCATTACATATTGGAGAAAGCAAACAAAAAATGGAACCTTTTTTTTTTAAAAAAAAAATGAGATTAGGATTTAAACTTTACATTTTAAGGGAAGATAGATGTGACTTTAGTTGCAGAAATGAAACGGATCTGATGATCATAACAAATCTTTACCTGTATTTTATGTATGTTCACCATTTTGGAACATATTATATACATGTTCCCACATAGATTAAATTAAAATGATTCTTTTAGTAGATGGGCAAAAGCATTTTTTATTTGTTGGGCATCTTTTATGCAGGGTTTTTTTTATATATATATATATATATATATATTTTGGTGCATAGTTGAAGAAATGCATGTTGGTTTCTAAACGGGGATAGAGGATTTTACATGGAATGTTTTTGTTTTAATACAATTTTTTTAACAAATATGCTACCATTAATTTAATTTTAGTGTTAGTTTTACTTTTGTGCTTTCCCATTTTTTCTCTTTAAAAGATGTTGCCCCTTTTAATTTATTTTAAAAGAATGCAAAAGATAATTTATGTAGGGTGTCTAGGAGAGTAGTTTAAACTATCAGTTTGGGTTTGAAAGCTGTAGCATACGAAAGCTTTACATGTAATAGTTTTACACTGTAGCATCTGAGAGCTTTATACTGTTCACAATTTAAATCATTGGTAAACTACTCTTCCAAATACCTAATAGTTTGTCATCCTTTGCCACAATTAATTGATTTTTTTATAATACAGTTAATTGATTTATGCCATCAATTAATTTTTTTCTCACATTTAAAAAAAAAAGTCGATTGTTCATGCACAATTACACCAAAATATTTATCCAAATTTCAAATCCCTTCAATCATCTCCCTCTCTTCAATCCCACCTGCCAAAGCTGCACCAAATGTTGTGTTGTATTGGGTATTTGACAGAAAGTAGTTTGGACTACTTTCTTAGTTATTAATAATATAAAACTCTTATTTGTAAATAAATTATTATAATGTAAAGCTTTTATGTGCTATAATAAAAACAGTTCTAACTAATGATTCTAACCTCCATGTCAAAACACCCTAGTAATCGCGCAGCTTGCATTGGAGTCATTGCCACCCCCTTTGCTTTTGGTCACCTCTGTCTCCTTCATTCGTCCCCCTCTCGTTATCTATTAAGGCCTCCAACAATGAAGATCTCCTACGTGTGAGGTCGTCGATGACGGTCATCATAGATCCCCAAAAGATGCCGGCAAGAACTATCATTCTGCAGAAATGCTACTCGTTTCCTTGTAAGCCTCATAAAGGTCTCCAATGATTAAATAAATTTGAGAAAGTTTAGAAGATATGTGAAAATTTCAATCTTCTGTTTGTTTCTGTTTCTATTTCAAAGAATGCGACTCTTTTTTTTTTTTTGGCGTTTATATATTGGGGGGAGAAATAAGTATTTTGGTGAGAAAATTTACAATAAGCTTTTTATTGGCCACCAGCTTGTTACCGTTTTTCATGATATATGATACCAACGATCTTCATTGAGCTGCTACAAAATACGGCGGCTATTGATGGCCATTTTCCCCATTTAGGTGTGATAACTTTTTTCTTTTTTTCCTTTTTTACTTTAGACTAGGGATTTGAATTCTTTACTTTATGATAGAGTTAGATATGAATATACTGTTAGGTTATGTCTGCATCTATATGTACGATATTATCACGAATACACTATGTATTCTAAGCGTGTTGCAATAAAGTTCTCTCCAATAACAATTTCCTTAGTATTGTAAACCCTTTTTTTTTTTGTCGCGAAGGGAAGAACCAAAAGGTGTATAAATCTAAAGAGGGTTTAAGGAGCATTCGTGTGCTTGTAAATTAAGCCAGGTATCATTTAGAAGTTTACTTATCTATCCGTATCAAGTTTTTGTATAAATTAAGCTTAAATTTTTTTTTTAAAAAAAATCTTCCACCCCAATTGTCAAAATATGGGTTTATCATGCAATTAATCTATTCCTGTGCTCCTTTATTTTGAACATTTGTCGCGCTGGAGGTGCAGAAAGCTAGATTAGGCCCATCCATTAGCCCAACAGGACCGTAGAAACCCTTTTCGAGCCCACATATTGATTGGGTTGTGAAGGACCTTTTTATTGGCGTGATAAAAGGGGAAGGTCCAAACAATCTCCTAGTACACTCTATTAAGTAAAATTTACACAATCTGGCTTTTTTTTCCAGGGGTGAATTAATATTTGGTTTTATTGTACAAATATCTTTTTTTTTTAAATTACATACATTGAAAATCCTGAAACACCCTCTAAATAAATATTTTCCTATATTTTGGTTTTATAACACATTTCTTTACTTTTCAAATACATAAACTTATAAAAAAGATATACACATAATATGTAATGTTTTGTAATAGTAGTCATTATGTATTGCTAGTATTTTAATAATACATAATAATTAGTTATATAATGAATTGCTTGTATCTTAATGATACGTAATAAAGGAATAATACAAATATCAGCTGAAATAGTCATGCAGTGTAGGGCTAGTATTTTAATGATGAGTAATACTCAGTCATATAATGCATTGCTAGTATTTTGATGATACGTAAAAAGGGAAGAATATTAGCTGGGAATTTTAAAATCATGATTTTGAATGCTAATTTGAATTTAAGCAATAAATACATTAATTTTAAAGATTTTTTTAAATATAATAAAATATATAATCCATAAACACAATATATTATCATTATTTTGAAAAATAAATTAAAACTAACAATTTTATTATTAAGGTCATTAATATTTTTATACATATATATTAAAATATATAAAAAATATTTATAAACTGAAAACATATTTTAATTCTATAAATAAAAATAAAAATTGATCGCATGTCTCGTTAACCTAATTCAACAACCCTTTGATTTTCTTACCTTTTTTTATTGAAATATTGATTTTTTTTAAATTTCATGTCTAAAGGAACAGCTATTGAATTAATTGCACGTCATTATTATCCTACTATGGGAGCCTAGCCTAAAGTGGGTCCTAAATTTAGAAATGCTGTCCATACTCCTATGTCGTCACTTATTCTTCCTCTCGCTAGTTGCTTCACTTCCCAATCTTCTCGCGTGCATCTAATTTATTGGCCATTCCGAATTAGATCACATCATCCAATATGGTCACCCTTTTTTGACCACACACACACACACACACAAATTATGATAGAAAATGTTAGCATATTATTAAATTAAAATCACGCTGTGAACGACATATATCTGCAAACCAACATTTAAGTAAATGTTTTTGGTTTTTTTTTTTTTTTAATGAATGTAGTTTTTCCAACATAAAAGTCCTCAAGATTCAATCATATAAACTCACATCCTCCATAACCAAAATTTTCTAATAAAACATATACCAATTTCAACAAAAACATAGACCTCCAACAAAAAAAATAAAAAATGCCTGCCATTTCTAAAGAGTTCTTCCTGTCTCCACTCGAAATTGATTTTGCATGACCTAGAGCTTGTTTGGAAATTTGATTCAAAGAAAAAATTTTCGGTTCAAACCAATTTTGTTATAGTATTTTCTCTTACGAAATTTAATTTGTCACAGCATTTTAAGTTCAAACTATTTGTTTAAACTGGATTTTCAAAGGCGTTATTAATGATTGAAACCCAAACAAGCCGCATCAAATTAAGAAAGAAGGTGAAGGAGCTGTTACTTACTATAAAATAAGACTTTAACTTATCATATTCCTTGAATATCTCACATTTTTTTTTTTAACTTCAAAGGCAAAGACCTTCTCATCAGATTTGCAAGTAGGCCTTGACACCAACCTCCTTGTCGCAACTGGCTAGCTCCGGCGCCTTAATCTTCGCTCCCTCACCATTTCCGGCTGGCGAGCCTCGACCATGTCCCCCTTTTCATAATGCGCAAACGCTGACTTTGCACTCGTCAACTTCGGTCGAGCTTGCTCCAATTGGCGTCACCTTTAAGCTGCCTGTAAATCTCGTCAAGCTTTACTTTGTATTCGCTAGGCATAAAGCTTTCTCCATTAAACAAAAAATAATAATAATTTTTATAAAAATATAATTATTTTGAGTTTGGGAAATACTTGAGTGCAAACATAAACATCACCAGCTTTAAAGAGATGATACATTTAAAAACATGATGGCACTATATTAACATTTTTAATATCATAATCAAGGCACCAAAGTGATTAATTTTTCAGAAAACACATGGTGGCAATTGGCAAAACGGTCATTGGCATTGTTTGTTTTTTGCTAATCATTCATGTTGTTTGTTTGTTTTCGGTATTCATTTACATTAACCCGTTTGGCAGGACCATTTAAATTGAGAGTTACCATTCAAACTGTAACTAGCGTTTGGACTGTAGAAAAAAAAAAGAAAAATTCCAGTTCAAATTGAAATTTTTAGTCCAAATTATTCTCTTATTTGACAAAATCAATTTCAATAAAAACTTTTGATTATTACAGTATAAAGGTCTCACATACTACAGTATCAAACAAAAATATAGAACGATGTAAAGCTTTCATATACTACAGTGTTTTTAAACATATGGTTCAAACTTATTAGTTCAAATCAATGCTCCTAAATACCAGATAATTTGTAGTTCAAAATAAGTTTAAACTAACATTTTTAACAACCAATTCAAATATTAGTTTGAGAAGGTTTAAACTATAATTTATAGTTCAAAATTTATAGTTCAAATTATATTGCCAAACGACTAGACAAACCTGTTTATCAAATAGTTCAAACACTAGTTGCGGTTTGAACTGCAACTCTTAGTTCTATTGGTCTTGCCAAACAGACTATAACTGGGTGTTTGGATAGGTAGTGGGAACCATGGTATTCCTCATTTTTTCAGTTGTAAACAGTATAAAGCCTTCACATGTTATAGTAATAATAATAAAAAATCACCACAGTATAAAGCTCTCACATGCTACAATAAAAATGGTTCTAATCAATAGTTTTGGCCTGTCTCCTAGACACCTTATAAGTTGGTTTGTTCGAATGAAATTTTCATTCACAAAAAAGAAAAAAATATGCCAAAGTGATTTACCATCTCTTCTTCTTAAATGTGTCACTGCTCTCACAACACATGGCTTATCAAACATGCTACGTGTGAGAAATACAGCTCAGAATTTTTAGGCAAAATCCATTTCTCCACCGTTACCAACTACTACTAGTCACTAGTCATGTTCTTCTACTTAAATGCGGCCCAACCACCCCCTACGAGCGTCCCCGTTCAAAACCTTGATTCATTACATATACATGGACAGACATCTACACATTTTAACATTGAACCGACCCGTCACCCCATCTCAACCGTCCACTTCCCATCAACCTGCTTACGTGGACGGCCGAAATTCAAAACTCCCCTGCACCACCATTAATACTCCTGATCAAACTTCTTCACAGTTCTCACCTATATATTGATGACCATTATTTTCTTTGTGTGAGAACCAAAAATCCTTAGAAAAAAAATAATAATAACAACCATGATGGTGGTGAAGATGATGATAATGGTGGTGGTGGTTGTGTGCGTGTTGGGATGGGGGAGTGATGACGTGGCGGCGGGGGCGGCGCCGTCAATGCAGGAGAAGTGTGGGGCGGACTTCCAGAAGCTGGCGGTGTGTCTGTCGTACGCGACTGGGAAGGCGGCGGCGCCGACGAAGGACTGCTGTGAGTCGGTGAAGGGGATAAAGGACAGCGAGCCGGAGTGTCTCTGCTTCATCATGCAGCAGACCCATGGAGGGAACGACAAGATTAAGAGCATGGGGATCCAGGAGTCGAAGCTCCTCGCTCTTCCCTCTGCTTGCGCCTTAAAGAACGCTACCCTCGCTGAATGCCCAAGTCAGTAAACCACTTCTCTGATCTAACTCTTGTTAATAATCTATAGTTATATGTATGTAATATATACACACACAAGTAGTGTCGTAGCTAGAAAAATTGGGAAGCGTAATTGAACTAATGAGAGGAAGCATAAAGAAAGATTTTGAGTTTTAAAGGGGCTGAAATACAATTTAAAAAAAATAAAAATGCACTTTTTAAATAAGTTTTATATACAAAATTAAAAGGAAAAAAAGTTCGGGAGTGATTGTCCATCTTTTTGTTTTGTGGGTTTGTGTCAAAAGTTTTTTAACGGATCATCATAAGGAAAGAGATATAGATAATTATAGACAACAAGATATTATTAATTTGAGTACATTGCTCCAATAGGTGTCACATTGGTCCTTCTCTAATTAAAATGAAAGGTCGAAATTGATAAATAAAAATAAAAATTTGGAATCAAATGTTTACCTTTGTAAAAAAAATTGAGGACTAAGGTGGCAATTTACCTTATTAATTTTAGAGGACTAAGTTATGAACATATTTTAATATGTGTGTGTGTTTTTTTTGTTTAATAAAAACACACACTTAAACCCAAATAAGCAGCACAGTGCCCCTAAATGGCTTGCGTCTGTGTCTCTATTTGATTTGTTTGGTTTTTTTTTTTTTTTTTTGTTTATTTGGGAGAAATGCTTGTGTGTTTTTTGAACTATGGATCTCTTACGTGATTAACAAAAAAGGGCTTAAAACTTTTGAGACAGATATGACTGGGCAGAGCCCTTATCTAGTTTAATTTTCACCATGCCTTTCTGAGAGTAAAAATTTCTCTTAATTAATAAAAAAAACCCTTCTAAATTATGTATGTTAGCCTCGGTAATGTAGCAAGTGTTATGTGTTTATCTATTACGTCATTTTCCTTAAAACCATCTTGAGCAACTTTTACTATCATGTAGAAATATTACACAAGATTATATAGACCTCTTTTCATTTGATTTGCTGGGATATAATATATATCTTGGGGCCAAGAAGCCAATTGCTACAACTGCATTGCCGTGTCACAAATTAAGAACTTGTTGAAGAAAGATGCAAAGGGGTTTTTTTTTTTTTTTTTTTGGTAATTCTAATTTCTCACTTTGATCTTGGGTCTTACATTGATAGTGCAAGGGTCTTATATTGATAGTTCATGTTTTTAATTGTTGAATCTGATCGAAATGGCATAAAAATAAAAGGCATGCAAAACAAACCAATTGGATTGATAGTTCATGTTTTTAATTGTTGAATCTATCGAAACCTCGTAAAAATAATTTATGATACAGATTTCATGGTTGAAAAGTAAAGACATACCGATATTGTATTTTTTAAAGTTTTCTTTTAACGCTCGGGAGTTCTAGGAAATAGCAAAAAACTGGGTGATATTTATTCTAGGTAGTTGAGGATATGACATATTGATAAGGGAGCAAGTTTAGCATGTTATATCAACATTGATAGCTTTCTTCAGCAAAAGAAAAAAAAGAGTAGAAAATACAAATTGATATTTGCCCCTGCTTTCTGTTGAAAAGAGGCATTGTCTAGCTTTAAATGCGTAACAACTATTAGTCTTCCCATCTTGGACAAGTATGTATATCTAAAAAAATTGGTCATATTAATAGCCAGTTTTTTTTTTAAACCTCATTAAATTACTCAAGGTCCATTCTAAATAGCCAGTTACAACAGGAAACCTGGATTGAAATATTTGCCACATGCAAATATTTTAAATTTATATTATATTTGCAAAATTGTGACAATATAATTGGCAAACTGTATTACCAGAGCTTCTAGGCTTATCTCCCAGCTCACCAGACGCTGCTATCTTTACCAACGCTTCAGCACCGGCAGCCTCGGCAACTTCAACGACACCGGCGACCGGAGGAGGAGGAGCCTCACAATCAAAGAGCAGTAATGATACCTCCAGTGGGCCCAGGCTGGGGCCCCACCTAGCTGGTCTGCTAGCCTTGGCTGTGTCTGCCATTGCTGCCTTTGCATTTCCTTGAGTAGTGTCTAATATTGAAGGTTGCAAGTTACTCTTCTTTGTTTTTTTTTTTTTTTTGAAGGTCTTTTAGGGACATCAAACGTTTTAATTATGGCTGATTTTTGTGTTTGCTTTTTCTGGACTTTCGTCTGTACTCAAACGTATGTGCTGTTATTGCTGAGCTTTTCATGTTCCACTTTCAAATCTTTTTTTTCCCTTTTTTTTTTGCCAAATAAGAGCTCTATTTATGTCTTTGAGAAATTAGAGGATATTTGCGTGTAGAGCTATGGGCAAAAGCCATCTTTCGTTTGGTACAATGGAGAGAAAGGAAGTTGGTTTTTCTTTATCTTGTTTGGTAAGATAGGAGGAGAGAAAATGATTTGGTTTTATATTCAGGAAAAAAAAAAAAAAGCTAAATGACTATTTTGTCAATCATTTAATATCATTTTACTTTAAGAACAAAGACAAAAAAATAAATTTCATTATTTATGCAGGATAACAAGCTTTCACCCAAAAAATCTCTACTTTTAGAGAGAGGGAAATTTAAGAGCAATTTGGTATTATTTTTAAAATAGATAGAAATGTTTTTGTTTTGAAAAATATAATTTTTTTTTTAAAATTACGTTGATAGTGTTTTTAAAATTTTTATCTTGACAAGCGTACGAAAATATTTTTAAAAATTTTGATAATAAAAGCAAACCGTGCCTTAATTGGTGGAAGAGATAAAAATAGGTGGGATCCACGTGTCCTTTTATTTATCAAGAATGAATTTAAGAAATAACCTTTAAAGAGAGAAGAATGAAACGATCTTGTACCAAGGACTTTAAACATGATAAATTTATATGACGGTCTAAATTTTCCATCTATTCAACTAGTTATGGCAACAAGGTAGGTGTTGAGGGTGAGCTCAGCATCACCGTCGAGGAGTTGAATTTCAGGTGGTTGGCCAAACCTCGACAAGGTTACGAGGAGCTAATGACTTACCCCGATGACCCTGGATGCTATGTCTGAGGTGCTTCTTAAGGCCCCTCAGGCTGCATCTTATCAGGCTGCCTCCTTGGACTTAGTACCAGCTCGGGTCGGACTATTCTCACTCTAAAATGGGCTGCTACTAGCCATCACTAGCTAACAAATGGCAAACAACTCACCGTCGGATGGCAGCCAATCCACCGGCAGAGGAACGTGACATTTGCCACTTGCCACCTGACATGCCTTAATATGGCACTTGGGTTGTGGGCAAAACCCACCTAACACTTGATCCAAGTGGCAGCCTATAAATAGAACGCATTATTGCATTCAAGCAAGTAAGCCCCTTCCCACCTAACGAGTTCCTGACATCTGCTGAGCATCCCTTATCTTGAGCATCGGAGAGCCCTTATTTATTAACTGACCTTTTTTTGCCTCTAAAGCATCCCTCCTCTTGCTGCTGGCCAACCAGATCAGGCAGAGACGAATAGGGAAAAGCTGAACACCGTACGTCACCGCACGTGGTGTTGATTTGACGCCAGACCTCGTAAGCATCAACATTTTAGCGCTAGAAGGAAGGCGCCTACGCCTTCACTTAAAAATACCAGCCACAATTGATGCTGCCCGACAGGAGGGGTTGGGAGACTCACAAAACCGACACCAAAACCCGGTTAGGCCTAGAGGCCACCCCCAGGCTACGAGGTCCCGATCCGAGGGACAAGGGAGCATGGCCAGCGCTGAACAAGGACAAAACCCGGTCGCCCAAGACCCAATCCGGGAACTTACCAACGCAGTCCAAATTCTCACACAGTAGCTCACGCATCAAGCTCAATGCCAAGCTGCACCTGGCCTCCTACCTCCAGTCCCAGTTGACCAAGCTAAACGTCGAGCAGGACGGGATGCTATTGACCCCAACGAAGCCGATTTTGAGCACTTTAGAGGCTCCACACATGGTGTCTCGGCCAACAACAGACTCGTCCAAGAAGGTCAACTCGGCCTACAAGGAGCACAGGTTTCGTCACCACCAGGTTCCTGAGCATCTGTATTTGACCAGCTCGGGCACCGAGGAAAAGTGCACCAAGGTCACCAACCTGGAGCAAGTGACCGTGTGGAGGATGGAGCACTCTATAGGGTCGAATTGCCTAAGGATACGAACAATCGCCAATTCTATAAGCTACAGCGCCAAATCGATGAGACTCGCAATAATCGTTTTGGCTTGGATGACATAGGTGCCCTGGACCCGCCGTTCCTAAACATAATAATGCAAGCCCCAACGCCACCAAAATTCAAAGTTTCGCAAATCAAGGCCTATGATGGGACTACAGACACAGCATTTTGAGTTGTTCCGAGGACACATGCTCCTTCAGAATGCAAGTGATGTAGCAATGTGTAAAGCCTTCTCGCTGACACTTATCGGACTAGCTAGACAATGGTTCTGGCGACTCGAGCCAGCCTCCATCACCTCTTTTCGACAGCTTTCAGATCCCTTCTTGGTAGCCTTCTCCATGACAAAAACAATGAGAAAAGAGATTACCTACATGTATGCCATGAACCAAGGAGACGGCAATGTCCAAGACTACATCAACAGGTTTACTCGAGCAGCTCTTGAGGTTAAGCATGTCGAAGACAAGACCCTCAAGCACATTTTTGTAGGGGGTCTCTGAGATGAGAAATTTACTTGGTCATTGGCCTTCGAGCAGCCGAGCGCATTTTCACAGATGCTCGGCTATTCATAAAAGTACATCACTGTGGCAGAATACATGAAGAGCTGTAGAAAGGAGGTCGACCCCAGCGGTATAAAGAAAGACAAAAAGCAGAAGAAAGCACCGAAGCAGTCCAATGCCGAGCAGAGTAAGAAGCAAAAGAAGGAAAAGAAACCCAAGAAGCCGAAGACGCCGACCTAAAAATTTCAAAGTTACATACCCCTGGTAGCGAGCATTGACGAAGTGCTCGCCCAGGTGAGCAGGAGAAACTTGTTGGTACCACCGCCCAAGCTCAAAGCCAGTGAGATAAAGCAGGATCAAACCAGGTATTGCGAGTTCCACAAGGACGTGAGACATAATGCCCACGAGTGTATACAGCTGAAGGATCAAATTGAAAGGTTGGTCTGAGAGGGATACTTGAGGGAATTTGTAGAGCGAGTCTTAACTCCGAGCTTTGCAGCTGGCAATAACGATCAACCTGGCTGAGATGCTCCTAACAGCCCACAGAACGACTGTGGGAACACCTCGGAATCCTCAAACATCGTTCACACGATTCTTGGAGGGCCTGTCACCGAGGACATGTCGAGTAGGTAGCGGGCTTACGTATGAGAAGCTCGGCTGATCGAACGAAGTGAGTTCATCAACATGTCCGAGTATGTAAATAAGATTTGCCGCAAGTAGGACACCCCGATCACATTCACCGAGGAAGAAGCAGATAAACTAATCCATACGCACAATGATGCCCTCGTATGCGAGTTGTACATCGCCAACAATATAGTGCGGCGAGTGCTAATTGACAACGGTAGCTCAGCTGACATCTTATTCAAACAGGCCTTTGACAAAATGAAGATCAGCAACGCTACCGTAGTCCCGGACCAGACCCCACTTTACGGCTTCATGGGAGAATGCGTCCAAGCAGTTGGGAAGGTTGGATTACCAATGACCTTCAGGGAGGGTGCTGCTTGGGTTACGTGTATCGTCGACTTCCTGATCTTGACAAACCCTCGCAATACAATATCATTATCGGCCGCCCAATGTTGAATGGACTAAAGGCAATAGTCTTCACATATCACCTAGCGATGAAATTCCCCACAGTAGATGGGGTTGGAGTAATCTATTCGTCGCAAAGAGACTCCCGAGCTTGTTATGCCAACGCTGTCTGTGCAGCAACAGATCGACAATTAAACATCTCAGCCATTCACACGGTTGACAAAATAGATCTTCCTGCCAACCCAATGCCCAAGATGCTTTTTGATCTTGACCCTCGACTTCCCGAGGACGAGGTGAGAGCCACCTCGGTTAAAGACTTGGTGCCGTTTAGCTTAGACCCCACACATCCTGAGCGCACTATCCAACTCAGATCCAAACTGTAACTTGCGATCTGGGCTGACCTCGAGGGGCTCCTTACCGAGTATCGAGACGTATTCACGTGGTCTCATGAAGACATGCTGGGCATCAATCCAAGTATTATAAGTCACCGGCTCAACGTCCGACCTGATCACAAACTGGTCATACAAAAAAGAAGGGCTTTCCATCTGGAAAAATATGCTGCCATCAACGAGGAGGTCCAGAAGCTCCTGAAAGTAAGATTCATCTGAGAAGTCAAATATTCGACGTGGTTAGCAAATGTTGTCCTAATCAAGAAGGCAAACGGGAAATGACGAGTATGCATAGACTACACGGACCTAAATAAGGCTTGCCCGAAGGACTGCTTTCCTGTTCCTCAGATAGACCAGCTCGTTGATGCGAAGGCCGGCCACGAGCTGCTCAGCTTCATGGATGCTTATTTCAGATACAACCAGATAAGAATAGCTGAGGAAGATCAAGTAAAGATAGCTTTTGTTACCGACCAAGGGCTTTATTGCTACGTGGTGATGCCCTTCGGGTTAAAGAACGCCAGAGCAACCCATCAGCAACTTGTTAATAAGATGTTTGCCCAGCTGATTGGCAAGACAATAGAAGTCTACATGGATGACATGCTGGTAAAGTCAGTCTGAGCAAAAGTCTACATGGCAAATCTCCGAGCAAGCTTCGATATTCTACAAGAATATGGGATGAAACTCAACCCGGTGAAATGTGCGTTCGGGGTAAGCTTGGGAAAGTTCCTCAGATTTTTAACCAACCAATGGGGAATAGAGGTTAACCCAGCTAAGGCCCAAGCAGTAATTGACATGCACTCACCTCAGATTGTGAAGAAGTACAAAAACTCACTAGCATGATTGCGGCTCTTTCCAGATTTGTCTCCCGGGCTACCGACAAGTGCTATCCTATTTTTTAAGGCACTTAAGGGGAGGTTTGATTGGAGCAAGGAATGTGAAGAAGCCTTCTAAAATTTGAAAAGATATTTAGCCACACCCTCGCTCATGTCCAAACCTTTTCTCGAAGAAATATTAATCGCCTATCTAGCCGTGTCAGAGAAGGCCATAAGCTCGGTCCTCGTTTGAGATGAAGACGGAGTTCAGAAGCCCATATACTATACAAGCCATGCATTTCAGGGTGCCGAGGAGTAGTACCCACCACTTGAAAAGTTGGCATTTGCATTGGTCACCTCTGCTTGGAAGTTGTAGCCCTACTTTCAAGGCCACACCATACAAGTCCCAACAAAGTTTCCTTTTTGGCAAGTTCTTCAAAGCCTGAAGATTTCAGGAAGGATGGCTAAATGGTCGATCGAGCTTGGCCAGTACGATGTTCATTTTGTACCAAGGACAGCCATTAAAGCTTAGGCCCTCACAGATTTTATTACCGAGTTCATTGACACCGAGCAAGGCACACCGTTGGCTGAAAAGGCGCCCGTGGAAGTACAAGATGCCCCTAGCTGCAGTGAGGATAGCGCCACGTCCAAACTAGAATGGAAGCTTTTGTTGATGGATCTTTATGCGTGGAAGGTTCAGGTGCCAGGCTAGTGCTAGCAAGCCCGGACAGTTACAAAGCAATCTATGCACTCCGATTTGACTTCAAGGCTTCGAACAATGAGGCAGAATATGAAGCACTACTAGTCAGACTTCGAACTGTTAGAGATCTTGGGGTAGATCACATTATCATCCATAGTGACTCAATGCTAGTCGTTGAGCAAGTTACTGGAGTATTTCTAGCCTGAACATAGTCAATGGCAACATATTTACAAGAGGTCAAGATGCTGCCCAGACAGTTCAAGTCTTACTCGTTCAAGCAGATCCTTAGATTAGAAAACTTAGAAGCAAACACACTCGCTCGGCTTGCATCATGTCTTGGCGACAGTGACAAGGGTGTAGCGAGGGTGTAGCAAGCGATTGGCAGAGTTGAGCATAAACAAGGGTGTAGTGAGCGTAACAGAAGAGCTCGTGACTACATGGATAGACTTGATCATCCGATACCTGACCACAGTTGAATTGCTCGATGATTGAGAATAGGCACGTCGGATCTGCAACAGCTCGGCCTGGTATTCGATGATCGATGGAAATTTATATTGACAAGGCTATACCACTCCATGTCTCAAGTGCGTAGGGTCCAAAGAAGCCGAGTATCTAATGAAGGAGATCCATGAAGGCCTACGCGAAAACCATTCTGGGGGGCAATTGTTGGCCCAAAAATGTCTCTGGTAAGGCTACTACTGGCCGACCATGGAGCAGGATTGCAAATACTATACGCGAAAATGCCTTAAATACCAACAGTTCATAAGGGTGCCCAGACATCACGTCGTGCCACTCACCTTGGTTACATCAGCGTGGCCATTTGCTAAGTAGGCCATTGATCTGATTGGGCCCCTTCCTCAAGCCCGATCTCAATTCAAGTACTGCATTGTGGTTATTGATTACCTCACCAAGTGGGCTGAAGTGGAGCCGTGCACCAATATGACCAAGGCAAAATGTACCAATTTTGTGTGAAAAAACATCATTTGTTAGTTCGAAATCCCGCATACCATCATCACTGACAATGCCAAACAATTTGAATGTTTCAGTCTTCTCCACCTGTGTGAGTAGCTAGGCATCAAGAAAGTCTTTTCCTCTCCAAGCTACCCACAGAGCAATGGGTAGGTAGAAGCTGTCAACAAGACAATTAAGGATAATTTGACAAAAAAGCTCAAGGGCCTCAAAGGAGCATGGATTGATGAGCTCCTAAAGGTGCTCTAGGCTTATCGAACAACTACCCAGGCAGCTACCGAAGAGACTCCATTCTCACTCGTGTATGGAGCAGAGGCAGTCATCTTAGCGGAGGTTGGATTGCCCAGCTCTAGGATTGAGCATTATGACGAGATTCGAAATGCCAAGGTCATGATGTCCCAGCTTGACTTGCTCGAGGAAAAGAGAAACCGAGCAACAATCTATAATGCAGCTCGAAATCAAGTCGTGGCGCGGTATTACAACAAGCGGGTACAATCGAGAAGCTTCAAAGTCGGGGATTTGGTACTCAAAAAGGTCACGGTTGCACAGCCTGGAGTGGGGTCTTTTGGTCCAAAATGGGACAGGCTGTACAAGGTCATCGGAATTGTCAGGCTAGGCACCTACCTACTATCCGATATGGAAGGTAACTTGCTCGGTCATCCTTGGAATGCCGAGCTTCTCAAGAGATTCTTTTGTTAATCCTAGCTAGAAATACTTTTTGACCTCTGGCCATATTCTTTTTGTAACTAGACCTATCAAATAGGACTGGAATATAAATACAAAATATCAATGAAATGTAAATTCCTATATTGTTCCATTGAGCAATATGTGTTTAAGGAATAAAACAAATCTCAAAGAAGGATAATGTAAATCCAACTTGGAGGACCAAGCTACAACTCCCAAAGATGGAGAGCAGTCTTACTTAATAGAACTGGGGGGTTGAATAGCAATCAGCCAACCACAAGTCCATTGCTATACAGACTACCCGTTAAGAGTCGCCCTAGCATAATACTTGCTCAACCACCATTAGACTTGTACAAGTTCTTATATAAACTTAAACAAGTCTAGGGGCGACAGGGTATGGGTTATCACACGCCGCTATGCTTTGCCCTACTGAGAAATAGAGGTTCCCTGCTCGGATTAACTTGGTAACTTCCGAGAACATTAAACTCAGCAACAATAGGATTGAAAAAGAGGAGTTTAGAAAACTATAGTCTAGGCATGCCCTTTTTGAGGAGCATCCAACTTGGTTCGAATTCCTAATCAACTCCGAGGCCGAGACACCTATGTCAACTCGCTGAAGCAAAGGTTAAACTATGTTCTCAAGAAACTCTTAACCCCGAAATATAAAATACTTATCCGAGAACAATCGCACTTGGAAAATGTTAAAAATGAAACATATTAGAACCGGAGAAGTGATGAACTTAGAAAAGGAAAAAGAAAATTCATTAAAAGAGTGGTGGGGAGGTACAGCTAACCGGGCACCTCCCGAGCCCAGATACACAAAAAGCAAAAAAGAAAAAGAAACAAACTAAGCTTGGGCCCCATCCCTAGCATTGTCTTCGCCACCGCCGACGCCTTACTCGTCCCTGTCATCATTGCCGTCCACTTCGACGATCTCCTCTTGCTTCGGCTGCTAAGCGGTAACATACTCGGGCTAGACAATAAGTGAACAGTCGAAGCCCTTAGCCTCCGGATGCTTCCAGATTAAATAGTCTCGGAGGTCGGTCATACCGAAGTAGTAGTAGTTGGCGTACTCCAGGGACGCTTTGAACTCTTCAACGGCTTAGACAAGTTGGTTAGGGAGCTCCTCCAAGAAATGCCCATTTTTCGTCAAAGAGGCCTCCAGTTGAACCCTTAGTAGAACGGTCTCGTCCTTGGCCAGTTCGGTAGCTCTCCTCGACTTCTCGGCCTCCGCCTTAGCCTGGTCGGCTTCTTTCTTTGCCTTCCTCAACTCTTCCTCGGCCTGAGAAAGGGACTCCTTACTTTGGTTAAGCTCGGTGATTTTCTCACCGAGCTCCTTTTCGACTCCCTTCCACCTAAGGAATGTCTTCTTATGCCTTTCCTTTTCAAGCTTAAATTCCTTCAACCCGGTGGCATAAGCCATGTGCATGAAGGCACTTGTCTAAGGACAACAGGACTATCAGTGTGCGACAAAGAATAGGAAAAGAAATGAAGCTTAGGGCAGAATGGGCACTTACCTTGGCGGCTGAACAGAAGGTGGCCTTGGACAGGCCCTTGAAATCCTCCCCTTGGAGGTTCACTAAGAAGTCCTCCTGAGGAACAGCATCCGCGAGATGATCAAGGATGTGCCGGTGGAAGTTTGCACGCCTCCTCAGGGTAACTACCAAGGAGGGCCCCACGTTCATAATAATGTCAGCTGGAGGAGTCTTGCTTGACGAAGCCCTTGTCCTCGTCGGCTGGGGTGGTTATTCTTGGACTGATGTGGGTTGCTATTAGGGCCATGGGGGAAGCTCTGTCCTCGGAGTCCTTTTGCGCTTCCTCCTGGTCAACACGCCTTTGCCCTTCTGCTTCCGAAGGATTTCCATGAGAGCTTGCCTCTCCTCTGTAGTGCTCGACCTTGAAGACATTTCTGTAGTTAAAATCATCCCAAGTCAGAACAAGGTCGGCATGCTAAAAAAAAAAAAACTCAAGGCTGACCTTTAATCCAGAGCTAGCGAGATGGGTATAAAAGCCGAACCATGTCCTCGAGGTCCTCGTTTGCTACGGGTGGCCCCGCATTGAAGGAGCCACTTGACAAGTCCTCAGAGATAGACGATGGTTGCTCCCTTATCGGCCACCCGGATCAGGAAGTACTCGGCCCTGGGATGTCTATGGCGCTCTGCCTGACGACTGTCACCTGCCCAGCTGACAGGGCAGATTGGGTGTTTGAAGGGGGATTTATTCTGTTGGGTTCCCCAAACCAGCCGTAAAGAGAGAAAATCTCATTGTTGAGTAGAAACGACTGCTGCCTCCTCGCCACTGGCTTCTCGAACAGGTATTTGACCGCCTTGATAACATGGCTCAGCGCCCATGGCTTTTTACTCTAGACATGCCCTTGCTCAAAAGTTCTCGAGACACGTTGGTCATTAGGGATGGCCTCATCGGCTCAGGCTAAGTAGCTGCCCCCGACATAGAACCACTCGTATTTCTAGAGTTTGTCCGAGTTGAGGTTGCCTAAGACATAGTCCTTCTTAAAGCCGATGATGTAGTACCAGCCGAACTACCGTGGGAGCTTCTTCATCTTGTAAACCTGTTTGAACGCCTCCTACGGCATCTCTATAAGTTGGTAGTACCTCCATAGAATATACATCCTAATCAGCAACCTGTAACTATTTAGGTTAATATGTGTTGAGCACACGTTGAGTGCCCAGCGGAGAAAAGAATGAAGCGGCAGGCGTAGCTCAGCTCAGAAGAACTCCGTATATAAAGTGATACACCCTTCTGGCGGAGTCAAAGGGAGTCATTCTCCTCTGACGCGATGAGGATGACGTCGTCTGGGATGTCAAACTCGACACGCAAGTCCTCCAGTCGAGATTTCGTCATGGCGCTGGTGTAGGCTGTTGCCGACGTCTGCCCTGGCCGAGTGATCCGATAGGCTATCACTCCTCGGACTTGAGTGACTCTGACCCTCTCGTCCTCCTGGGGGTTCTCGACCGGCCCTGCCTCCTCGGCTCCCCGCTCCTTGTCGGAGAGGTCAACAGTTACCCTGCCTATAACCAGGACAGGAGCCCTAAAGTCTCGATCAGAGGTGCTTGGAACATCGACGATAGCCTCTAGCTTGGCTCGCTCCTGGGCAGTAACTTGGGACGTGCCGACTGTGGCTGCTCCGATGTAAGGATCCTCGCCCCTACATGGCCTCACCAGGTGCTCCACATCCAGTAGGTTGAGGAACTCCTGCTCGGGGACGGTCTGGGAGTCAACCCTTAGTATTTCAGCCAACCGGTCAGCTTTGTCCTGCTCTAGGGAAAGGCCTTCGATGTCAACCTCCGCAGAAGGCGAGTTGGCCTCAGGACTACTTTCCGACCAGGAAATATTAATGTTTTGAGAATCTGACAAGTTGCTCATTTTCTCATACTCCTCAAAAAATTACCTGTTCGGGCTATGAAAGCTTGGGAACGAAGAGTTCTCGAGTTACTAATTGTAGCTCGACAGCTAAAACTGAGGAACAAGAAAATATCACTTCGATTGCATGTGGAAATGACAAAAAAAAGGGGGCCTATTTATAGCCATTTCAAGCGAAAGTTTTAGGTGCACAAAATGAAGAAATGCGATGATTACGCCTGTCAGGAAGTGCAGTCGCTTGTAGTACGACACGTGTCTCTAGGTTCTTTTGTTTCGCACTACCTCAGGAAGCTTTTGTATCTTTTATCTTGAGCCGACCTCACCCACTCGGCATAGTCCACCTGGCCAGACACTGACCAGGTGAACTTAGGCGCTTTTGTTGAAGGTGAGCTCAGTGCCACCGCCAAGGAGCAAAACTCTAGGTGGTCGGCCAAACAGCTCAGCAAGGTTACGAGGAGCTTACGACTGACCCCGATGACCCTAGATGCCATGTCTGAGGTGCTTTTCAAGGCCCCCCGGGCCGCACCTCATCAAGCTGCCTCCTCAAACTTAGTACCAACTCAGGTCGGACTATTCTCACTCTAAAGTGGGCTGTTACTTGCCATCACTAGCTAACAAATGGCAAACAACTCACCGTCGGATAGGAGCCAATCCAGCAACGAAGGGACGTGACACTTGTCACTTGCCACTTGACACGTCTTGATGTGACACTCGGGTTGTGGGCAAAACCCACCTAACACCCGATCCAAGTGGTAGCCTATATATAGGACGCATTTATTGCATTCAAGCAAGTAAGCCCCTTCGCACCTAATGAGTTCCCCACCTCCACCGAGCATCCCTTGCGTTGAGCATCGGAGAGCCCTTATTTGTTGACTGACCTTTTTATGCCTCCGAAGCGTCCCTCCTCTTGCTACAGGCCAACCAAATTAGGCAGAGACGAACAGGGAAGAGCTGAACATTATGCGCCGCCGCACGTGGTGTTGATTTGACGTTGGACCTCGGTAAGCATCAACAGTAGGATTGAGGCAAAGTGGAGGAATGCTTCCCCATCTCTGTCCTGTGATGCCAAAACAAAACCCGGTCCGTCTAAGGCGAAAAGGGATGGAGTTTAGGAATCCCCATTGAGAAGCCCTTTTAGAGTGTTTGGAACATGTGGTTAGAATTGAAACTTTTAAAGAAAAAATTGTAACATGTGAGAGCTTTACATTATAGCTCACTTTTTTTTTATCATTGTATTATATGAGAGTTTTATATCATAACAATCAAAAGTTTTAGTTAGAACTGATTGTCGATGAAAATTTCATAAATTAATAAAAAAAGAGACAAATTCAAACTTGTATTAAGCTCATTTCAAATTTTATTATTATTATTGTCTTTGCAAAACAAACCAAATTTCGACAATTTTAAATAGAAAACAATATTAGAAAAAGGGTAGAATATATATTTTAAAAAATAAATATTATGTATTATGCCTTCAAAATATATAACATTTTAAATACTAAAATGATTTATACTAAATATTGAGAACAATATTGTTCTCTATCTATTCTACACTACAGATAGAGGACAATATCGGGATAATGGTTTATACTAAATACTACAATACCATAATTTCTAAATTATTTTAAAGTGATTTTTTTTACACACTTAAAAAATTTATATGGAAATCTATAGATAACATTTAAAACAGTGTTATGCAATAAAATAAAAAATAATACAAATTATATAACTTTTAATTATGCTGAATTGAGTAGGCCTTGGTCCTTCACAATATTCATCTACGTATCAGCCGCTTAAACTGTTCTTCACATTGAATGATATGCGTGGGACAAACATGAGTACAAACAAAAACTACAATAAGAACACCCCAAATAAAAAGCGTCAAAGTGTAGAAAGAAAGGGTTTTGACCACTCAAAAAGTCTTCTATCTATGAAATAACCTCAATAACCGTTCAAGCAAATTCACAGCCAAAAAAAAGGAAAAGGAAACTGTTCAATCAAATTGGTTGACTTTTATAACAAGCCGCACTCAAATATGACGTTTATGAAAAAGCCGTTCAAATATGGTCCTCAGGGAGACATGGGAAGACGACATTGGGTATTGGCCGCATGTTGCAAAACATCACCTCCAGTCACGGACATAGACCCTGGTTTGCATTGGTGGCCAGCTTTCCTCTCCTCCATTGCTTTTTGCCGTTCTTCGTAGAAGTCAAAGTCATCTACGATTGACGAACAAGCTTCATAGTTCTTCAAAATGTTAAGCATATCAAGTCCATGCTTCAGTTCCACCTGACATTTATAGACAATAGAAATCTGTGTGGAAAATCTTCTGATCTAATAATTATAGACCCGTAATGTGGCAAAAAAAAAAGAAGGCTATGCAAAAGCAGTGTGAGTCCAAAAGCTGCTTCTGGGATAATTGGACTTTGGATTCAACTGCTTTATGAATTTACAATTTTTGATCCAAAATTTTTATTTCTCATTAGAAAATTTAATAGCCTTTTCATAGAAAAGCTA
Organism: Artocarpus hirsutus; assembly: GCA_946598075.1. Lineage (NCBI taxonomy): Eukaryota > Viridiplantae > Streptophyta > Magnoliopsida > Rosales > Moraceae > Artocarpus > Artocarpus hirsutus. Next base: position 43,024 of record CAMOHE010047873.1, read on the forward strand.
TGCGAATCATGTCCCTAAAGTCGGAAAAGTTTAAAGGAAAATTAACGCTTTAAAATGATTTGCAAATACTAAATAGACTCTTACGTAACTCTTGAATATCTTTGCTGTTTGTGACGGGCTTGCTGACATTATCTTTAATAATAATGTAACGAAACTCACTGTTGGGAACATCTTTTATAATGTGCCATTTGATAGGGAATTGCCCGGTCCACCTGTCTTGCAGCCAATAGTCCATGCTATTTTTGAAGTCAAGGGGTCCTACCATTTCAGCCACGCCACAGAATGGGGCACTACAATTAACCTGCATTATTGGTGCAACGGAACTAAAGTTCAATGCAACATGCCTTCTCGTAGGCTTAAAAACGCTAAAAATCATCTTCTCATAAACACTCAAGATAGTTATAGTAACTTACTGAAAATAGCAGAAATATTGGTATGTCCCCATCTTTATCTTTTGCTTCACGATATGCAGCATCCAATTTCTTCTTGCCGCTAGGGGTGCTCGCCCAAACGCTATCCTTTATGCTCTTATGCACATTGTCTTCGCTGTAAGATTTGATGACAAAGAACTTTGCGTCCTTGTACTCGGTTGCAAAATCCAGTTGATTGAAACACTTGTTCGGAACATTAGTAGGCATTCCATTCTTGCTTTCATCGTTGGTAAAACTCTGTGTTGTTGTCGTGCTTTTCAGCTTTGATGCCCTAGGTCCCTTATTTTGAGCAGTTTGTTTTGCTATCGTACTTCTACAATTGCATAAAAGATCATTCATCCTTCCACCTCCACTAGCCTCCTTGCCTATAAACCAGCTTTGTCCACTAATTCCAGGATTGTAATTTGAGATATCTTGGTAGCCATAGCGATCATTATTAGGGAAGCCTTTTTGATAAGAACTGGTCAAAGGTCTGTATCCATGTAGTGGCCCTTCTTGTGGAGAAGCCTGCATGATAGTTACTATTAGACCCCATTCTAAAACAACCAATACGACATTATTGGCATCTAAACTTACAGCGGAATGTGTTCTGCACCAAATTATTTGATTTTTATGCTTAAAACAAATTTATGATATGGCCAATACAATGCGAAATCATGTTTTGGTTAACTAAAGGGTGCAGCTATGCATGACATATGTTAACATTATGTTCCGATCAACTCATATATGCAGGTGAAACTAACCTTGCTAAAAGTATTCCAAGGCAGTCCCTGTAGATCAGTTAATTTTGGAGAAGCGGCTGCTGGTGACAATCGAGTTAAAGAACTTTGACCATTTACTGGTTTTGACAAGTTTGAAGATAATCCACTGAGACCTAGCCCCTCAAATTCCTTCTGCGTCAAACTGAAACCACTGGAGCTTCCCGAAAGGTTCCTTTCTCTACCAGGATATCCGAATAAAGATGCACATGTGGATGTTGATTGAAAATTCTCGTTGTTCCTGGATTACTCAAGTTAACTAATGGTATTGCTGCTGGATTAAGTGAACTTAGTGAAGCACCATAGTGATCGTGCGGAGGGATTGGTTGATGGTAGTAAGGTGGATCTGAGTATAAGAAGCCATGATTCAGTAGAGAAGACAGCTGAAATGACGGCGGAGCACTCGGTCCATTTTGAGGGATGTATCCATAACTATGGAACATCGCAGACGGATTTTGATCATGAACTCCCTGCGTTATTGGAATGGAGAGAGGATAAAGTACATATACGAATAAGAGGATTGAACAAGTAAATTTGAGACTTGAAAGTGCAAAACAAGAAAAATGCCTTCTATCAAAGTAACAGTGTGGGACCTATAAAATTTGCTCCTTTGTTTTTGTTCATGTAATATCTACAATCACACGCATGCTGATGCATCGGCAATCATGATTAAAAGCAGCGCTCACAAAGTAAAGGTTCATGTTATACTCACAGGAGTACAATTCCCCAAGCTTTCGGCATTAACATGTGGAGGATACATGTCCCATAAACCTGTTGCGCTCTCAGAACCTGAGCCATAACAAAGATAATATGGTGATCACATAAAGCAGAAAAAAGCTATTTTCAATTTAGGTTCATATTATGCCACTACAAAGAGTTAAAAAAGTATGAATTTCTAAATACATAAAGCCTACCAAGGATAAAATCAATAAAAAAGTTTAACATTATAATTCCAACTAGAGAACTCTTTTCTTGGTCTCACTTTGAACAGCAATTCCAACTTTTTCACTATGGTATTTGAGAAATAAAATTACAAATTCCTATTCAAACCTATAAACCGAACATGCTAGCCTAATTCAAATGCTTTTATGAACATCTTGTTAAACATAAACAACAATATCCTCATCTGGGGTCGAACATAAACTTACAATCTTGAATCACCGAACGATTTGGTGGGGCTCAAAGCCTTTTGACAGATAGATATGCAAAAATTAAACAACCCCATATCTAGTATCTATCATCAAACATTTAAAATTAGTTTAAAATATCGTAGAAAGTATACGTTTCTTATTATTTTTTTCCCCCAAAAGAAGTGGTTCTTTTGGCTGTCGTACCATTAAAGGCTATAGAGTCAGCAATCTGCTGGGATATAGCCATGAACGAGATGAAAGCATTATACAAGCAAATTTTTATGTTCAAAATTTAACTGAGTTTGGTGTTTGTTGTGCTTGTGCGTTTCGGAATCGGAAAACGTTACACAGAGAGAGAGACAGGGAGAGAGAGAGAGAGAAGGTGAAGGGGTTCTTGGAGAGTGTCGAAGAAACGGGAAGGAGCTTTTATTTGGGCCTAATTTCCCAAGTATTTTGCTTAAATATTTTTTATAAATACTTTTATTTAAATTATGTTTTTTAAGCAACAAATAAAATTTTGGGGAGGAATATATACGCTTTAAATATTGTCTTTCTGTTAGCAAGAAACCAAGTCAACTCAACCTTTTTTTAATAGAATTCTTATTTTTAGTAGTGCAAGGAAAAAAATAATATCATGGACATAATTATAAATCGTTATTTTTATTAGATTTTATTAAAGTGACATATATTAATTTGACATAATTTTGATACAATCCAATAATTTAGAATTATGTTTTATAATTGAAGACTTTCTTTTTGCATCCTTTATTTCTTGTGTAGAGAGTATATTTTGCAACAACAAAGTATGAAATCTATACATTCATCAAACTTAAAGTTTTGTACATAGTACATATAATGAACACCTTTGAAATTGTTGTTAAAAAAAAAAAGAGCTGAAAAAATGCCTGCTCAAAGTCCAAAAAGGAAATATGAAAATGTCCCTACGAAAAATTGTCTAAACTTAATGAAAAACACAAGGATTGACATACAAATATTTTTGTGAATTTTGAGAATGTATTAAAATAGCAGACAACACAGCATAAATATACTTTCCCAATATCCTTCTTTTGAGATAAATTTTTTTTGGAGTTAGGGTGGTGGGTTTCGAACTATTTATTTTTTTCTTTTTCTTTTTGAAGGCCGAATGCTTTCTTTTGATAGAAGAGAAATGTTTTTTCTAATATTCTAATTTAGTAAAAGAAAAAGGAGAGTATTTTATCAGAAATTCCAAAAAAGAAAAAGAAAAAGGCGGCGCAGGGCCGAGCGGGCCCACACAGAATCTGAGGAATCAACCGCGCATTTTGTGCCGGAAAGCAGTAAAACGGTGCGTTTAAAGGCAACAATTGACTCAGACCTAAATAAGCGCAGACGCACGTATAACACATTATCGACAACGCCACGCAAAAGCGTTCTTTTCTCTCCTCCGTCGCTTTGTAATTAGGGCATAATTTCCCAGAACCCACGATCTCTCTCGCTCTCCGATATGTCTCAGGTAATTCTTTCTACAATTCTCTTAACGTTCTTCTTCGATTCTTTCAATCTCTTCCTTTTCAGTTGTTTTTTCTTTAAATTTTTTGAAGATTGGATTTTTTTTTTTGGGTAATTTGGAATGTTATGTTTTTTTTTTTTGGTAAATGGAATGTTATGTTTTTATTCGATTGATATGGTAATTCGCTGGAAATTTGAGGAATTAATGTGTGTTTGATGCGATTGTGCCGGTTCTAATGTTTGGCCGCCGAGAAAATCGAAGGCATTAGGGTTTTATTATGGAAAACGAGTAGGTTTCGTAGGCTTTTTCGTAAATTTTGTTACTTTCTGGTTTTCAGGTCGATAACAGAAATTCCTCGGCTGCCAAGCGTGCTAGAACTGACGGTATGCAATTTCTTTATCGCCCTCTTTGTGATTCGTATATAGAATTGTTACAAGTTCTGAATATTGGGTAAAATTACTTTTTGAAGTGCTTTGTTTAATCCTAGGAAGCTGTATTGTGAGTTTCATTGTTCATAATTTTTCTGGCATACTAGCTTGGACAAGACCCTTTTTCTTGTTCGCCGCATTATTCTCTCATTGGGGATGATATAATCAAAGAAAGGAGTATGAATTTATACTTCATTCATCATATGTCTGTCAATTAGACTTAATACAAGACTTGAAAAGCCCCTTGACTAAGATGTTATGAAGCTTTTTATTTGGTTAATTAAGTTGATTTTCTGTTGCTTGAAAGTAAGTTGAGCCCATGATGCATATGGTATTTTTCCTTTCCATTCTGATACATGATTGCTATCATAAATGTTGCAGGTAGTCGAAGGGAAGATGATTGGACCTGCCCTAGCTGTGGAAATGTCAACTTTTCATTTAGAACAACTTGCAATATGCGTAATTGCACCCAGCCGAGGCCAGCTGATCATAACTTCGTAAGATATTGGTCTCATATGCTTAAATGCTGACATTTATATTACTGTTGGAAGCTTTTTCCTGAATCCATTGATAGTTTTAGTACCTAAAGTTTATCTTTTGAAGGATCCTTTTTATATACTCTTCTATGCACAAATATAATTAGTAACTATTCCAATATCTTTTGAAGAACCAGTGATACTGACATTGTCTTTCGCCACGAAGCTATTTTAAAGGACAATTTGAGGGACCTCTTCAAAATACACAATTAAGAATAATATTCAAAAAGTTTGTATTAATGTTAGCCAACATTGTTAGTACATAAGTTGTTCTTCATATACATTGCTCTCTTTGTTCTTTACACACCCTTTATAGAACAGTGTGATGTGAGAATATATTCATGAGTGTATCCTTATTTGGGTGTTGACATGTCCTTTAGGAGTGTAGTGTTTTTACGTCTCTCTGTTTTTTCATCATTCTGTTTTTGAGATTTTCTTTGATAATCTTCTTAATATGAATCTAAAAGTGAATTCATGGCAATTTTTTTTTTTTAAATTCTCAGAAATTTGCTGCTAAGCCTGTCCAAGCTCCACAAGGTTATTCATCATCTGCTTCTTATTTGGGTTCTGGTGCACCAGCTTCAATGTATCTTGGCGTGCCACCTTACGGATCTTCTCTTTTTAATGGATCATCCATTCCTTCATATGATGTTCCATTTTCTGGGGGCTCAGCATATCATTACAACTATGGAAGCCGTTTATCTACAGGCAGCCCTTACAGACCTTTGCATTTATCTGGACCAGCACCTTATTCAAGTGGGTCAATGATGGGCAACGGTAATAATGAAATGCGCCTTTTTTAAATTCTTATTGGATTATCTGTCTCGTGTTTTGTTAACACTATTAACTTTACAGTCCTTTAATTCTGATGTCAATGTTATGTTGCTTGTGTCAGTGCATTTTCTAATTTGCTACAAGTCTTATTATGGACCTGGCATAACTTTCTTGATCCATTTTCTCTCTCTCTCTCTCTCTCTCTCTCTCTCTCTCTCTCTTGTTAATAAGTTCATTTTATGTCTCAACCTTTCTTTTTTGTTTTCTCATTTTTGAATGCGGTCTTGTTTTTGAAGTGTACTATTGATGTTTTTTGTTGTCTTTTCCCTCTTCTCTTTCAGGTGGGATGTATGGTATGCCCCCAATGATGGATCGGTATGGCCTGGGTCTTCCCATGGGGCCGGCAGCTATGGTATGTATAGAAGTTTATGCTTCTCTTTACTTGCTATAATTGGAGATTCACGATCGTGTATGTTAGATGTTTACGTTAGTTTCCTAAATTGGCAAGACGTGTGTTAGATGCCCGCAAACATTGATCATTGTAATGAGAACTCTGTCTGATATCCCATTTACTCTGCGGTACAGCATTCGTTTGGGTTTATATGTGGTACAATATACGAGTGATTTTTGTTTTACAGGGGCCAAGGCCTGGATTTTTCCCAGATGATAAATCTCAAAAGAAGGGTGCAGGTCAGTCATTTAGGATATTTTGAACGTTTAATTCATTAGTTGCTTATCATTATGACTTCCTCATTAACTAATCTAAGATTTTTACATTTTGATGTACTTTAGATGCAACACGTGATAATGACTGGACATGCCCAAAATGTGGAAATATCAACTTTTCGTTTAGAACTGTTTGCAACATGAGAAAATGCAACACTCCAAAGCCCGGTTCCCAGGTCTGTCTTCTCCTTTTCAATTCTGTAATTTGTTTTTAAGGTTTTTTTTTCTTCTGTTTGGTGAGTTCACTTTGTTATGTAACTTCTCTAATACGTGAGGATCTTTGCAATGCAGGCATCAAAGTCTGACAAAAATTCTAGTAAGTCCAATAACTGATTGCCATGGAATTGGGTTCCACCCTCATTTAATTCTAAAAAAATGTTGTTGTCTTTTTGTTGTATTGCTAACTTATGCATCTTTCTTTTGTTAGAACAAAAGATGCCGGAAGGTAGCTGGAAGTGTGAGAAATGTAATAATATTAATTATCCATTCAGAACCAAGTGTAATAGACAAAACTGTGGGGCTGATAAGCCAGCTGAGTCAAAGAAGTCCCCTTCACCAACACCCGAAGAAAATGATCAGGTTCGTTGTGTCCCACTTCTTTTCTGTATCTCCACTTCAATCTGGAAATTGTTTTGGCTTTTTGCTACTCGTGTAGACGGTGCAATGTTTGATATTCTATTCAAACTGTTCATGTTTATGATTCGACCAAGGTTACAATTTCTGCTCCTTTAAGCGCTCTGTTATTCTTTTTTCATGGTTTTGACTTGCCTTTTTAATTTTCTTTCCCTATCTTTCCAATGCATCCTTTAATTTAAGATTATCTACTGTTCCAGTGAGTTCTAGGATTTGAGGGTTGAGAAGGTCCAGAGTCGTCCAGCATTGCTCAATGTGGGTGTCTGAAAGTCAGTCTTGTCGTCCTCATGTTGCGGCGGTTGTCAAGTTACTCTACCTTCTCATGATATGTGTCAAGTTGTATTCTATTGCCATGGTATTTGTGGTCTTTGTGGATCATACATTGCACCTTGTGTCAGCCAGTATGATCTGGCAAAGATTTACAGGTTGGTTCTGGTTTCTAATAGTTAGTCCGTATACTTTTGGAATCTACTCATCTATTCTATAGTGAGTAAAATGACGTGCGTGTTAGAAATGTTCCCATTAGCTGAAGGTTTCTATGGTCTCTATTTATGGTTTTCGTTAATCCTAAATTGTCTCTATGCCCTTTAAGCATCTTTAAGAAATAGCAGATGCTCGAGGAAATTTGGCCTCATTTAGGAAAAATTGGCTGATGTTAGTGAGTTGCTTTAGGATCAAAGGGCTGAAAATTTTCCTCCCATTTGTTGCCAGTGACGTGGATTCACATGTTATGGTCCCACGGGTCGTGTCCATTGAAGTGATTGGTGGCTTGACTTGGTTTTTGTTCCGCTGCATAGTTATGTTGTGGTCTTATCGGTCTTGTCGTCCTTTAGGCCTTTGCAAGTTAAGCTAATCTTGGAAGTCAACTTATCGCAATTAGCTTGTTTGTTAAATCCTGATTCTCAATACATAAATGAACCCATAATAATTCCTTAATATGTTGTTTTAGCCCCCCTTCCTAGCTTCATCCCTGTCTGCCTGTTTGGCAAAGTTAGTTCTAACCAACTTTTCAATTAAGAACAGTGTAAAGCTCTCACATGCTCTAATAAAAAGAAAAAAAAGTTGCTACGGTGTAAAGCTCTCACATGCAATAGTGTTTACCGTTTTAATCAATAGTTCTAACTACCATACCAATTATGCTCTACGTTCGTGCCATGCCCCTTGCTCAATGGGACAAAAGGATGTTGCTCCCGGTAGGCTTTTGCATTTGACGTCTCGTGTTCCTTTGAATAGAGAGAGCTAATTTCTTTTGTTCTTAGAAGGAAAACAGTTCTGTTTTGCATGTTTCTTCGTATAAAGTCTATTAAAAAGTTTCCCAAGTGGCTCCGGTTATTAAATTATGATACAAGTATGCTATGGTCCACATATTACAGTTAGCGCACGCTTTACAGATTTGTAGGCCTTTTTTTTTTTTTTTAGGGGAAGGTTTCTACTTTTGCGTGCGTCCTCTGTAGTGGAAAGTGTTTCTGAGGGGTAGTGCTGCCAATTTATTGTTAATATCATTGTGTTGGTGCATGTATGGATATGAGACATGCGAATATTCCACTGGCTTGATTGGGAAGCCGAGTTAATTAAAAAAAAAAAAAAAAGGAAAGAAAAGAAAGAGAAGAAGAGAGAAAAAAATGATAGTCGGTCAAGTGTTTTTTGAGCAAATATTGCAGACTCCTATTGTACTACACCCGGGTCTCGAGTTTGAGATTGGTGTGCTCCTTCCTCTGCAGACGCATATTTGAGATTCCGGCCTCCCGATCCACAACCCCAGCAGGTCCTCAACGTTGTGCTTAAAATAAATTTAGCACGTCTGTTGTTCTATAAATAAGAAATATAAATTACACGTGTATCCACCCACAACACCTACCTAAATCTGTGTCAGATTCCCTCTCGGCAAACAGGATGTCTTGGTGGGGGTGGGGCGGGAGAAAAAGCCCATGTAAAGAGCCAAATTAAGGGTTGATTTTTTTCGCTAAACAAATGATCTTTTTAATTAATGTCAACGGTTAAAATGCAGGCTTAAGAATTAAATAAATGAATGTGAAGTATGGAAAGTTATTTAGGGAAAAAAAAGTAATAAAAACAAGGATAAGAATAAATAGGAGTCAATTCGGTGGTATATTTTCAATTAGGTGGTGTATTTCTTCTTCTTTTTTTATGGGGGTATATTATTTTTTTCACTACTATTATTGTCTTTTATTACTTTTTTTTTCATATGATTTATATCATTTTTTCTAACCAAAAAAAATAAAATACGCTTAATGTTCATTTGACAGCTAGGGTTTGAATCGGTTTTTATGATTCTAACTAGTTTTGATATAATATTTTCTCATACAAAATTTAAACAAAAAAGTAATTAGAACTAAAAAAAGGTTCAAACTGTTTCTCAAATAGACACTTAGATGATACATATTTGCTTAATTCTTACCTAAAATACTTGTAATCAATTGTGTTTTTATACTTTTTAAAAATAGAATATTTCTTACTTAATCAATTATGTTTTTATACTTTTTAATAGTGGAATGTTTCTTACTTTTTATAAGAGCTGTAAAACTGAAAAATAATGTCATATGTATCAAAGGTTGTGTCTTTTGACACTCATTTTTCTACTTTTCACATCTTTTTTTGATAAAATATTTTGTTACTATATTACCCATTAATAAAATTACTTTTAAAGACAAAAACATCTTAAAAATACTCATTGTATAGCCTATTAAAAAAAGTTATTATGCCCAAATTTTTTAAAAAGAATAAAGATAGATTATAATGTTAAAGGGAGTCCCCACAAAAAAGTAAATAATTTCTTTCTTCTTCAAGATTCTTATCTTTTCCATTCAATTTTTATTGTTTAATATAGATGAATTATATAAATTACTATTTCAATTCATTGATTAAAGACAAAGAAGCTCACAAATTGTGACTAAAGAAAACAAAGTCAGTTTCAAATTATTGATTTAAGAAAAAAAAAGAAAGAAAAAAGCTTACGAATTGCAACTGATGAACAAAGTATTTCAATTTATTTTATCTCCAATGGAAAAATACAAATAAACAAATGTTCTACTTATTTATATTTAGTTAGATTTTTTTTTCCTTAATGTTGAGTTTGAGTTTTAAGGATCAATGGTTTTTTTTTTTTTTTTTTTGGGTATAAAAGACTTCTTTAAAGATCGATGATACATATATATGATGTTCTCTATCAAGGAGATTTTTTTGGAACCGTTTCATTTATATTTGATCTTTTTTTTTTTTTTTTGAACTACGATGTAAGTTCATTTAGTTGGTTAATGGGTGGCTAGAAAAATAAAATATTATTCAGATGTAAGGATTTTTTTTATTTTAAAGGAGCGTAACAAATAAGACAAGGGATGATTAAAAAAAAATATAAAAAGTAAAAAAAAAAAAAAGTAACAATAAATGCACCCAAATGGACTTGATAAGAATAAAATGGGGAAGTTGTGCTTATACGGCCCAGTCTTGACCTGAGGCAGCAACGGCATTGAATTGCAGAGAATTGGTTGCACTGGCAGTGCAATTTAGCAAGGTCGGCACTCGAAACCTTACGAGCTACGACAGAGGATTTCTTCTTTTTGAAATAAAGAAAGGCAATAAAAAGCAAAACGTTCAAAACGTACATGGTGTATGACAAGTAAATGCAGCCAAGCGCGTTTCAACGTGGATTCATACATGTACACTTATGCTTCTCATGGGATTAAATAAAAAAGAAATTTTCATTTTTTAAAATTACTTTTTTTAAATTTCATACATGTCTAAACTTATTATGCCACGAAAAAATGTTTTCATCTAAGAGAAAGAAAAATAAAACAAATTGTGTTAAGATTTATCTATTTGAATTGATGGGATAAAAAATTAAAAAACTTTAATTATTTTTAAAAAATAATGTGAGTGGCATAATTTTTTTGAGTGTGTTGTGAATGAACATATTTTAAAAAAATGTAACAGAACATACAATTTTTTCTTTAAAAACAACATAAATTTAAATATGTTTCATCCCAAGAGAATCCATAAGACAACATTTCTAGTGGGAACAGAAAAAGATACTCACCTACACATATATGTCTTTCAACGGTTAAATCTACAAAAAAACAAAAGTAATTTTAATCAAATCTACCACCTGTGAAGATTCCCACTATACAGATGCTTATTGCAAGCGTCCGAAGCCATAAATATGAATAAAACTCGAGTACGTTTAAATAATCAAACGCTGAATGGTTATTGCAAGCAGCCACTAGTGTGAAAATTATACGGTTTTACAAATCAAAATACGACTTAAAAAGTCAAAAAGACGTCAGAGAAGAGTGAACTAATTATTAAAGTGGTAAGAAAAAAGGCCAGAGTCACCGGGAGGTTTGAACAAATGGAGATCTTGAAAGTGGGTGGCAGTGGCGGTGGCGTGGACATTACTGCACGGGTGGGAGATAGGTGGTGCTGGTGGTGCAGCAACAATAGCTGGCTGTTGGGTCTGCCAATATTCGGAAGGAAGAGGAAAGCCTTGAGTCTGTGTGGTGGCCATTTGATGCATAGTATTAGTAGTAGCAGGTTGAACCATGCTGCTGCTACCGCTGATGTTATTATTATTATGGTTTGTGTTGGTGAGTGTGGTGGTAGAACAAGTATCAAGAGAAACAGTCTTTGTCTCGCGTGAAGAGTTCCATGAACTAGTTGACAGAAGAGAGAGAGCACGATGAAGATCCTGTGTTGCTTTTAGCTCCGAAGACACCACGGATTCTTCTACTAACCCTGCAAAAAAATGTTATTGGCATCATCACATGTTTGACTATTACAAAAGAAAATCTACTCACTTTTCTTTAATTACCATCCTTAGGCTCTACTCCGTCCTAAATTTAGCGTTGTTTGATCGGAGGGAGAGGTAGATAACTGAGGGAAATGGAGGGAGATGTCCTTTCCTTTCTTTTAAAGTGTTTGATATAAAAGGAAAGAGAAGGAAAACATTCCCCGTATTTGGTACAAAGATGCAAGGGAACAGAAAGAAAGGATTTTGTTAGTACAGTCACCATTTCAACCTTGGTTTGTTTGGTTTCCCTCAATAATCAGCGGTAATAGTATAATTTGGCACCATACTCTAATCAAGTGAATAAAATCAATCCAAGAATCCCTCAAAATTGGAACGGATCAGATCAAAAAAGGGTTGGCCAATCTATTATCTCCCCTAATCCTTGTTGCTAAACAACCATAGGTCCTGAAATCCTTCCGCTAATCTCCACGCCTGTCCCTTACTTCCACTTTTGCTGCTCCTACCAAACAAGTTCTTAGTGAAGATTATCCGTAGCTTAATTCTACAAACAGAAGGAACGTATCATGTAAGGAATGACAAACCTGAGTGGAGAACCTCAGGAGCAGCGCTTTTATTTGGCATTAGACGTCTGGAATCGTGAGGATAAAGCATGGAAATACTGCTAGGCATTTCATTGTAGGGCAAGAAAAGCTGTCCAGATGCGACTCCTGTTTTTGCAGGCCTTGACAAGTACTCTCTTGTATGCCCCAACTTAGAGCTATCAGTACTTTGATCCCATGTAAAATTTGTGGCGTGCCTTGTGTAAAGGCACGGGGCTTGGTCAAAAACAAGGCTCATCTTCTGTGTCTCGTCTTAAAAAAGGGAAGACACGAATCACAGAAATTTTGATGCACGTGAATGGTTAAAGTACCAAATGGAAAAGAAATTTCTGAAAGCGTAAAAACTGTACCATATAGTGAAGAAAGTCTTGCTGGATTTAACTGGACGGCTTCCGGCTGTGGCTTGCGGCGCCTTGCGTTGTGATCCAAAAGACGCCTACGACAGCTTCTCTTCTTTTCATCGAATTCATACAGCCCATGGAACCTTTTACATCAGAAAGAGTTTTGCATATTAACCTACCCACTTGGTAAAAGTTAAGAAAACCAACACCGGTTTTGATCAACTAAGTTGACGATACTTTTAAACCAAAAGTGAAAAAGAAAATTGAAAAAGTAAGCAGCGGTATCAATACGAACAGGTGACCATACGTCCTAGGAAGATTTGATTGAGAAACTAGATAAAATTGACAGCAAAGTACGAGGTACTTGTTGTGACTTGAAAGAATCTAGTGTTTTAGAAGATTTACCTGCTACACTGCTGGCAAAATCGACGCTCCACGCCACCGACAATGACCCTTGGAGATTTGGAATGACATTCACAAATTCTATGCTTTCGATGGTAATCTTTAGCTGAGGAAAGATCAAGGTTGCAGCCTTCAACTTGGCAGCGTGGTACGAGATGACTCTGGCAAATGGACTTGCTTCTCTTTGCCGGAGTAGCAGATGACATGGACGCTACAGACGGGGAAGAGGATTTGGCATTATTGTCCGAACAAATATCTTTGAAGTACATCCGCTTGCCCAACTTTAGACCGAGCAACGGCTCACCAGAGCCAGCTGAAACTTCAGGAGTCGGTGAAGATCTAGGTTGGTGAACTTGGGCTGATTCATTCTCACTCCTCAAATCCTTTGGAAATTGTTCAAAACCATCGAAAGTAAATTTGTTAGATGCCTTGCTTTCCTCAATTGATGAGGAATTGATGGAGGCCGATATGGAGCTCTTTGATGAAGCATGTCCCAAATCGGAGCCAGAACCGCCTGTTCCCGCACTACTACCCCCACCATCCCCAGGTGAATGGAGAGATCCGGAGCTAATTCCTCGATCTACTTCAACAAAGCAATCCGTTCGTTGTAGCTTCTTAGAATTCTCAGTTGCTTTCGCCTCAAGCTCCAAAAGTTTCTCCCAGTCCCACAAAGAGGAAGGTTTCGAATTCCACTCCATAACTAGCCGAGTAAAAGGAGGAAAAAATAATTGATTTCACCCACTTTTCTCCAAAGAATCCAAAGGCAAACTGGACGCCAGATTCTGTAAAACTCAACACATTCAAATCCACATAAATTTCAACAGAATCAAAAGCAAAGCAGACATGGATTGGGAAACGAAATGGCAGGAAAATGCTATGTTGGCTCAGAAGTTCATAAATGTTAATACCATGTAATGAAGAAACAAGTGAAAATACCATAAATTTGCAGAAAGATTGACAAATCGGGAAATCGGCATAGTAGTACCTTTTAAGCCTCACGTTATGGAATTGCCAGGCATCTTTGATTCAAAAGGGCCAACACAAAACAGAAGAAAGAAGGCAAATCAGAATATATATCAATGTGAAGACACAAAAACTGCTCAGATCTGCCCAGACTTCACTGCTCAAGATATGGAGGCAGACAGTAAAACCAATAGATTTGACTAAAACTAATAAATGAAACAAGCATTCCATTTAGAGAAACATCCACTCGCCAGCTGATAAAGCCATCAAATGCCATTTCCCAGGGATCTTAAAAGCACAGCCCAAGTGATTTCACCAAATCCAATATAAACCCCATTTGATAAAATCCCACGCTTTTCTCCATGATGATTGTAATGACCAAAATGGAGAAGCTGGAGATATAAATACAAAGGTCCACAGATTGTGTTCTTCATATCTCAGCCATTACTTTTTTTTCCCTCTCACTCTGATACCTAACAAGTCCCATCACTCACAAGGGTACAATCAACTTAAAAGCCCCAATAGAGATGGGCCATTGTTCCCCATTTCCCTGCAACAGTTTTAGGGTGATTTTTGTGCCACATTCCTACTGACAGGAAAAGGAGAAAAGTGGAAAAAAAAATTAACAGGGAAAAAAATTACAGTTACTGACAGACCCATCTGAAATTTACCATTTTGAAGCCTACCCTTCTCTCTCTCCTCCGCAACACCACCCCCCCCCCCCCCCACCACGTTCTTTCTCTTTCTCTCTACACTTGTTACAAATTATCAGAGACGTCAGAACCAGCAAGTTCTGAGACGTTCTTCATAAGGGTTAATAATGAGGATAATAATAACGGCTGACCAATTTTCACAAAAGCCAGTAATGATAGAAGACCCACCACGGCCTAATAGCCAATGTCTAAAATCCTTAAATTCATTAACCAAAAAAAAAAAAAAAAAAAACCTTAATTGGTCAACAATTCAACAACAACAAAACCCACAAGTCTCTTCTTAATACGAGTTTACTGAAAATCAGTGTCAACAACCATCGCACCTAAACAAAGAACGTCAAAAATCAAAACACACAAAAACAAAATGATCAAGTATGATTAATTCATTGACCATTATATATATTAATACCCATTTCACCATTCTCCGAAAGTACCAAATCCACCAACCGAAGCCCCATTCAAAAACCCCCAAAAATATCAAGTCTTTTTAATTAAAATAATATGAAAAAGGGAAAGTCGCCAATTTAAATCAAGAAAAATTAAAAATAAATAAATAAAAATAAAAACAAAAACAAAAGAGGATAAGGGGTTTTTAAAAAGGGTTTTTTTTTTTTTTTTTAGTTTTTGGAACTTGTGATAACACAGAGCAGGGAAAAGGATAAGAAAACGAAGAAAGAAAAGAGAGAAGAGAGAAGATTTTAGAGAGAGAAAGAGAGAGAGCTTACTTGATTTGTTTTGTCATTTTGGGAAGCGAGAAACAAAGAAGAAGAAGAAGAAGAAGAAGAAGAAGAAGGGTGTGAAATGGGGTTTTAGTTTGGTTTGGTTTCGGGAAGAGAGAGAGAGAGAGAGAGAGAGAGATAGAAACAAAGAAAGAAATTTTTTTTTCTTTCTTTTTCAGATTGAAAATCAGGTCACTGTTGAGGATGAAGCTGAAGGTTGAGGAGACAACAAAAGGGCAAGGGGGGGTAAAGGAATGCGATGCCGATGCGTGGTGTGGACGTAGTCGTAGTAGACTTCTGTAATAGTAATAGTAGTCGTAGTCGTATTACTACCAACGTCACTTTATATCTTTCAATCGCAACTTCTTCATTTTTGTTCTTTTTCATCCAAACTTTTGTTCCTTTCTTACCAAACCACAAACATAGCGACTAATCAAGGATAATTTTGTGACTCTGTCAATGATTTCTGTTATTTTAACGGTAAGATTTTTTTACTGCCTATGTTAAAAACTTACAACATATTTTAAAAAACTAGTTTTAATTATAAATTAAACTATTTAACAGTTAATTTAAATATTGAAACAAAAGTTACTATTGATAGGGTCAAAATATACATAATATCTTAAATTTTGCCATTTTATGGGGGAGAAAGAAAAGAAAAGAAAAGACTAGGGCATTAGTATTAAGCATTACAACTAATAAAAAATAAATAACATTTAGGAGTCCATATTATGAGACTCATCTTCTATTAATATATAGTGTTTATACTATTGATCTCCCATGACATTGTGCATATAAAAATTTATACCCTATTGAAAAAACTCTATTTTAAAACCATGAAATCTATGTAAGATTTTGTAAAATGTACTCTTTATGTCAAGGGAGAACGAGGGAGATAAGAGACTTTTGAAACTTTTTAAAATAAATAGCAAGTTGTGAAGATATTTGTAGTAAATAACGATTTACGATGTGAATAACTTATTTATTGTATAAATAAGAATTATTTACATTATAAACAATAAATAATTAAATTATTTGCATCTTAAATTGTGTAAATAATAATTATTCACAAAGTAAACAAGAGAGTAAATAAATTATTTACATTATAAATTTGATATCTACTATAAATAAGAGAATTATAACCTTATTATTAATAAAATAGTAAAATTTAATCTAAAATATACATTACATACAAAATTAGAACTTACCATTTTATAAGTAATAGGGTTGTTATAACAACGTTAGAATGAAAATAATTTTTCTTTACTTAGCTGTGTTCTTTCAATAAATTCTAACGGTGTAATTAATAAGTATTGGTGTTAAAATTTAACGCATTGTACCCGAAAAAACAAATACATGGTACATCACGAACTCCGGAAAAATTTAGAATTAAATGGCTGAAAAAAACTTGCTCTACCGATAAGAAAAAGCAACATTACCTGCCATGGACCTTTTTTGCTATTTTTTCCTCAGTCACCTAAATATTTTCTCATGAGTAGAGATAGAGATGCTAATTTATCAATAGCAAACAGCAAACTCAATGAATTGTCCTTTTTTAATTGGTGGATGCAACTCAATGAATTGATAATAATTCAAACACTTAGTAATATAAATTTACTATGATATAAAACTCTCACATATTACAAATGTACACCGTTTAAACTCTTTTTCCAAACACCACAATAATTCTACGGAGATTTTCCTCATAGGTATTGAACACGTAACTTGTTCATAGGTTATAGATTTTAATCATATTTTATAGTTTAAAAATATGCATTATTAGTAAAAATATCCACTCGAAAGGACACTAATTCTACAACAACGAATGAAAAAAAAAAAAGTACAGTGTTAATAAAATTCTCTTTTAAAATCATCAAATTTATCAAAGATTCTATAACATTCATGCACTTTGTATATTAATGTTTAGAATACAGACTACCAGTTGTTGTACGGTTTTTTTTTTTTTTTTTTTAAGGAATACTATAAAATCCTTAATCAAATCGTTATTCCTGTTACATTTATTTATTTATATTATTTATTTCACAATGCCCGAGCTACCAGATAACAAAAAGCCTTATACCTATAGAATGAGAGAAGAAAGTATCAAAACTGATGAGAGGGTTTCACTTTGTTCCAATGTTGACTCTCTTCCTATTCACGGACAGTACCATAGAGTAAGTTATTTATTTCTTTATTTATTTTTTAAGAGTAAGTTTTATTTACCTAACTGCGTTTAACGGGCCGGGCCTTGTTGGTTAGATTTCAAACTAATTAAATTTTATAAACTATGGTTTTAACTTTTTTTTAATCAATTAGTTCTGATCAAGCTTTGCATTACCAAACACCTCATAAGATGATAAATTCAAAGCTCATTGCTTCAAAGTTCAAAAGAAGCGAGAATTCTGGTCTGCATAAGATTGACTCTGAATTTTCACTTCATTCAATATCCATGTGATTTCCAATTAGTAATTTGACCAACGAAGGAACAAAGAGATATAGGCCCAATTTGCTTTTGTTTCGAGAATTTTTAGAAATGATATCGTCTATTTTTTGAGGCAAAAATTTTAAAAATATTCTCAACATAATTCTTAAAAAATTCTTATTTTCTAAAACAAAATTATTTTTCCCTATTTTGACAATAGTATCAAACGGATCTATTATGTTCCACTGCATCTTTGTTTTATAATTCTAGTGGACTATAAAGAATGTTATTTTACTTTAACAAAAAAAAAAAGTAGATACAAGATTACATATTTAAGGAAACTTGTTGTTTCGCATCAAAAAATAAAGTGTGATGTGTCTATTATAAGCTAAGGAATCGTATCATATTTTAGTCTTCCATATAAACATTTAATTAAAATAAAGTAAACTTAGGGAATTTGTTACTTTTTTAACAACAAGTTGCATTTTTTTTTTCCTTCCTCTGGGGCTGCATGCAAGTTGGACAAGTTGACGTTATGATTGTAGCAAAAACGGAAGAAACTACTCAAAAAAGGGGATTCCATTTGTGGTGACGAATTGTTAAGAAATCATTAGATATTCACGTCAAAATGGGATAGATCAAAAGAATGAATACCAATGACTTGTGGGATCAAGTGGCAAAGAGCTCATTCTCTCTCAATTAAAGTCTCGGATTTAAGCCTTGTAAATGGAAAGATCAGCATTGGGAGAGTTTCCCTTATGTGGGTCCGACTCAGCTTGACTTCGAATTAATTAGGGCTCAATGTTGCTCCAAAAACAGGAGTCTTACACCAAAAAAGAAAAAAATCAAAAGATTGAGACAGTGCGCTTTTCAATACCATAGATTTTCATCAAGTTTTATTGTGATTACATATTTTTTTGTATTCTATTATAATTTGAAGGTGATTTGATAATATAAAATTATATTGTATTAATAAGATATTTTGCTACCTTATTACAAAATTTTTTACATACATTTATTCGTTGGTCACCTTTTTTTCTCATCGGTGGGTGCACATTTGGAGTTGGATTATGCACTCTCAGCAGATTATTAGATGAATAAACAATGGATAAATTAATATTTATTCTGACAGCGTACTTTATAATTTATAATATATTTGATATTAGATTGTGAGTTCGTGTGGGTTGAGGTTGGCATTCAAGTTGAATAATCTCCTAAGTTTGCTTTGTTATTTGAGCAAATATTAGGGACACACATGTGCCCATATCAATATACTAATAAAAAAAGATTTATAAATATAACTGTTTTTTTTTTAATTAATTATGATACTTAACACTAGTAATATGCTTCCTTTTAAGTATTTTGCTGTATGTTTAGTCCATATTTGCAAGGTCTGTGATGCTGCTCAATTCAGAAGGTCCATGTGGGAACATGATTTAATGCTCTTTTGCAGCTTTTTTTTTTTTTTGATTAAGATGTGGAGAAAAAGTAATATTTTTACTAATATTAGAAAATCTTTCTAGAAAAACTTTTTCAAGACAATCCAAGCACCAAATTAAAATGACAATTATAATTGAGAAATTTTCTTATAGAGTCCAAAAATGCCTTAAAGATAGTTCGCATTTTGAATTGTCATATTATAATACCATTTTAGTTAAAATAAATAATTTCTAATTATAACAAGTTAACACATTCAAATTCAGTGGGACTTTATCAAGATCTGACGAAGTAGAATTGAGCAATATTAACAAGATTTCTTTTTTTTTTTTATCTTGCCAAAAAAATTATTGTATGTCATGGTTTTTTTTAGGAGCCATTTCTAAAAGTGGAAGAAGTATATATATCACACAACTAAACTTTTACCGAGTTAAAATATGGATATGGATTTATATTACCATGAAAGATAAACTCCCAATGTACAGGGGACAGTATATGTAACACTAACATCTTGTTCTGCTTTCTTTTTAAATCATGGTTACGCAGAGATGGTGTGACAAGGTTGACAAGGTTGACAAGGTTGTTGCTACATTTGGTATATGGAAAAATATGAGGATGGCCCACATGCAATAAATAGCATGGAAAAGAAAAATCAAATGGGGATTTTTTTTTTTAACTTCCGTTATTGGTTTTTACTGCTCTTGTCTCTGGACCATGAAAAAAGGTCCGTTGAACAGTCACTTTCACTTGGTAATTAGTTGACAGAAGTAAGTAATGGCTCTTCAACTACCAGTGTGGTTCGGCAGCAGAGCCAAAGCCTTTGGCTCTACAAATCATGCAGATTGGTGGGCCATTAAGCCATGTGAAGGAATTCAAGACCCCTTGAGCAATATGCCCCATTCGTCTCTCCTCTTCTTCTTTTTTTTTAACTTGAAAAACACGTGTATATGCACAAGATTGGAGAATTATTGTGGCACAAAAATCAAAGAATTATTGTTCGTTGAGACTAAGGAAGCATGTTACTTATTTATTTTTTATCGTTGTATAATTTAAACGGGTCGGTAAGACTTGTATCTTTGACTAAAAGATAGATATATAATTGCACACATGGTGATCCAACTGCCTTCAAGGTAACCGACAAATCCTGTAAAATAGCTTATGATTAACTTCTTTTTCTTTTCAATTGAAAAAGAGAGAAATAATCTTGAACAAATTTTGACATGCTTGTAGGGGAACTTTGATAGAAATTAAATGTGTTTCTCTCTTCACACTCTTTTCCCTTTTTGACTTTGTTGTCTTTGGGTTATATGTACTCTCTCTAAGGTGACGAGAGGACTAGCTTCTTGAAGAAGAAGTTGACACTAAATTTTATATCAAATTATGCAATCTAGGATGAGAACAAAATGCATCCAAACAGGCTACAAATTAATAGGATATACATTATACAGTCATCATGTGAGCCATATCCAATATTTTCACACCCAGCTCATATAATACGTTTTCATTATGGTTTAATTGAAAAAAAAAATGTCGATAATATCTAGGCGCAATATAATATATAAGTTTTTCTTACAGTAGTCATCATACATATATTATCATATCATATTATAAAAAATTATCAAACATGAAATAACAATAATAAGATGTCATATATATGTATATAGTATAATATACATATATATATATATATATAATAATTAAAGCTACAATTTTCTGAGAGTAATAGAGGAGGTTCTTATGTAGGCATCTCTCAGAAGCCTTCTCATTATTTTCCCAGAAGGTGACTTTGGTATGGAGTCCACAAAGTACACAGCTCTGACTTTCTTGTAATTTGCCACATTTGAGGCCACAAAGCTTATAATTTCTTCCTCAGTCTCCTTTGTATCAGGGGCCAGCACCACACAGGCAGCCGGAATTTCTCCAGCCTCCTCATCTGGCAGTCTGAAATACCATATTACACCGTATCAAATGGTAGAAATGAAACCAAAATTTTAGATTAAAATTGCAACAGACGTGAAAACTATAAGTTTTTACATTTTATCTCTGTTGTTATCTAAATGTGTATTTTCTCGTCTTCCGAATGAAATAAAATTGTTTGTTATCTAAATGTGTATTTTCTCGTCTTCTGAATGAACTAAGCTTGTAATACAGTTTATAATTCACTTTTTAGAGTTTAGAATCCTACAACTTATGAACACCTAGTAGTATAATTTATTTTTTTACTATTCAAAGTTTTAAGTTTCAAATATCAGTATATTTAAAAGTTAAAATTTAAGGTTTTACTTTTTCTTTTTTTTTTTGAAGGGGTTTTACTATTGTTTTAAATGTATATAGCTAAAGCAATTAAAATTCCAAGGTAAACTACTAAAAAAGAGGTCTTTTTGTGGAGGCTTAAGTGTTAGAAGCCTGAGGCTTAGAAGGCAGCTCAAAATAGCTCTGGCCATGTGTATATACACACGCGCACACACACATGAATGTACGTATGTTTGGGTTAATTACATAACTACATTTTATAGTTTTTATTATTTTTTAAATTGTCTTTTTGTTTGTATAAACTTAAAAGTATTCTATAAATTTGAAAAACTTAAGTTAATTTTATCCTCGTAGATTTTTTCGATTGAAAAAATATGAAGATAAGATAAAAACACTCTTAATTAAACTAATTTGTTTATAAAATATATGTTTTTTCTACAAAAAAAAATTAAAAAATATTTTAATATTTAAAAGATTTTTTTTATATTTGATGTCTTGTTTTAAGATTTTTTATGTTTTTAACATCTAAAATATTTGTTATAACTATTTAAAGGTACTCATGTTATTTTGTTTAATTTTTTATATTCATAGAAATAAAATTGAAATAAATTTTTAAAATTTAAAAAATATTTTTGTCGTTTCTAAACACAGAAGAATCAAATTAAGAAATAATTAAAATTAAAATGTACAATTATGTAATTAACCTTGTTTAACTGGAATAAAAATTTATAACCATCATGGCTAAAAGGAAAAAACTAGATCCCTATATATGTACACATATGTAATCTATATAATGTATATGTATGTAAATGAGAAACAACTAGCTTATTGTTCATCAAATTAATCATAGACTCACGGAAAAACTGCAGCATCTTCTACTGAAGGATGAGTCAGAAGGACGGCTTCTAGTTCAGCAGGAGCTACCTACAATATAAAATTGACACACACACACACACACACACACACACACATATATATATATATATATATATATATATATATGTGTGTACATGTATTTAAATTGGAGAGTTTTGACTAAATTTGAGAATATATAAAATATAGGTTAATTACATAACTATACTTGCTAGTTTTAATTATTTCTTAATTTATCTTTTTGTTTACATAACTATACTTGCTAGTTTTAATTATTTCTTAATTTATCTTTTTGTTTTAAAAAACTAAAAAAGTATATTTTGAATTCAAAAAACTTATTTCAATCTTATCTTTCACTTGGACAAAAAATACAAAGATAAGACAAACATACATTTAAAGAGACCGAGTTTATTTTTAAAATATATTTTTATTCTTGAGAAAATTTTTAAAAAATATTTTAACATTTAAAAAATCATAAAACTTAAAAATTTCTTCTTGAAATTTGATGTTTTTGTTTTAGGAGTTTTTATGTTTTTATTTCCATGAGATATTTTTCATAACTGTTTAAAAGTAATTATATCGTTTTGTCAAATTTTTTTCATTTATGGAGATAAAATTGAAATAAATTTTTTAAACTTAAACATCTTCTTTCTTTTTTTATAATCTTTCTCGTATATGGATACTTTTATAGTTTCTAAAAATAGATGTAAAAAATTGTTGAAACTAAGAAATAGAATTACATAATTAATCCAATATAATATAGCTTTGCTTGATCATTTTTCGCTCACACGGGAGTCCCGTAAGTACGTTTAATACACGAGAACACAACAATTGGAGGAAGCTTTAATAAATTAAAGAGAGAAAATGGGAGATCTTACTTGGAAACCTTTGTACTTGATCATTTCCTTGATCCGGTCGACAATAAATATATCTCCATCGTCATCTATGTAGCCAATGTCACCGGTGTGGAGCCAACCTTCCTTGTCTATAGCTCGTTTAGTCTCCTCTTTTTTCTTGTAGTAACCTGATCATAAGTTTGTCCTTTATATCTTCAGGTATGTAGTAAAAATAATAATAAAAATACAACTTTGCGGTCTTATTCTGTAGGAGAGAGAAACTTGGGAGGAAAAGAGACGTAAATAACTGATGAGTAAAAAGAATGAAGAAGGATAAAGAGGTCCTTTCACTTAGGGTGTTTGGTATTAGCCAACAAAATACTTTTCTTGTTTAGTATAAAGATTTCAACGTTTAAGCAAAGAA
>CAMOHE010047874.1:9856-30078 GCA_946598075.1 Artocarpus hirsutus
GGAGGCAAAGTGCCTTCCAAGCGATCGATTCGGAAAGTGACAGGAAGATTGATGTCACACGACAAGAAGAATCGGAACTCGTTCCCGCTCATCGTTCGTTCATAATGATTATCAAGGTTTTCGAAGAAAAAGAGAGAGATTCGTGAAGAAATTTACGAGCGTAATTCGTTAGCGGAGTTGGCTTTGCTGCTTTTGTTGTTTAAGAAAGGCGAACGGGATGTGTTCGACTTGCCGTAATTTTGTTGGTTTGGGCCGTTCATCACATACGGCCCAATCCATAGTTTCATACTACTCTGCATAAACTTGCGAAGATTACATGTGATGTGATGTGTCGCTTCAAAAGTTGTGTTTATTCATACGTTTTAAAAATTTTATATCATGTTATCATCTTTATTATACTTAAATTGTATCATTATCATAAATAAAGATATATGACATTTATAAAATGTAAATTTTAATATATGATATTTATAAAAATCTTCCTTTTGAAAACTCCCGTGTTACCTATTGAATTTTGAATTTTTTTTAATATTTAAAATTTTAAATTAATTTCACTTAGATAATGTTTAGTAACCAAGTTCTAACATCAAATTTCAAGTGATATAGTATAAAGCTTACGCGTACTACATTGTTTGAATTTCAACTTGATTCTCAAACACTTTGAATTTCTTCCACAAGATCGCACAAATTTTCAATTCTTTGTCTACTTTTATGAAATTCTAAGAGATGTAGTTAAATGAGACTAGTTCAAAATTTATCAAAAAAAGTGAGAGTTTTTAAATTTCAAATGAACAAAATGAGAATGATTTTAAAGTTGATAGGGCACCGTTGAGAATAGTAGTTAAAATGATAATTAGTTTAGTTTACGTAAATTAATGAAAGTGTAGTTAAAATATAACATTTTTATATTTGCCACAAAAGGTGTCCTTATCGAATTTATTTGTGAATTTTTTTTCCTCAAAGAAAAATTTTAAAGAATACTTATACATTTTCAAACACATAAAATTCTAGATTTTTTATTTAATGTTTTGGTTTAGCATTTTTATAATTTTTTTAATTAGTTAAAATATTTTTCAAAATTTATTCAATGACATTTATGTATTTTCTCTTCATATTTTGGGTCACAGAGGATAAAATTAAAATAAGTTTTGCAGATTTAAAAGAAAATTTCTACAAACAAAAAAGATAAATAAAGAAAAAAAATTAAAAATATAGAAAGGATAATTGTATAGTTATTCCAATTGTAGATATTAAATCTATAATTAAACTAAATTAGATTAAAATAGGACTAAAAGACTAATTAAGAATAATTGGGCTCTCTAATTACTGTTATTAGGTCTTAACAAACTTACAAATCAAGTTAGATATTAAGTAATAATAGGAAAGATTAACAATAACTAGATATTCAATTTTATCTCATTATTCTTCTTTTTTTGTATTTTCTTATTCTTTTTTGTTTTCATTCTCACACACAATGGGCCACAATGCGCCATCTCTAATCAAACCATTACCTTTTTGTTATTTTTTTTATATAAAAATTACACCAAATAAAATAGTTTAAATTTTTAACATGTTATTTTTAAAAACTTGAATTTTCAATTTTATCTCATTCTACTTCTTTTTCTTTTTGTTTTTGTTTTTTGTTCTCATTTTGCAGCTTCCTCTTTATGTTATTTTATATTAAAATACACTTCGTTTTAATTTAAGTGAGCTATTTACTAGACATTGTTTCATTTCAGTTTATTTATTTTTATTTCCAAATAATAATGGTTGAAATAGGGGTGTTATTTGGTTAAAAACTATCGGTTTTGGACGGTTCAGTTACCAAGCGGCAAATGTCGATTTTTGAAGTTGGCAAACCAAAACCGCACTGCATACCAAGAGTATTTGGTCGGTTAACCGACCGTTTTTGGTCGGTTTTTTTGGTCGGTTCGGTTTGGTTTTCAGCAGATGGTAATCTAATAGGATACAAGAAGTGTATTATCAGTTTACCACATTTTATTTTATTTTTTTGGTTAAAGAATTGCTAAAATAGTACAATGTATCATTTATTGTTTAGGTTCTTTTTGAAATGACGCTAAAAAGAATACTATAAGGGCTATTAAATTTTGTCATGGCACTTATGTTGAAATCATTAAAAATATTAGAGAATGATATATATTTATTTGAGTTTTTTTAATTGTTTCAATTTTTATGAGACCAACAAACTTTACTTCAAAGTATAAAGGAGAAACACCTAATAATCCTTTGAGAAAAGCATAAGCATAATGAGACACACAGACCAAATCTATATTTCGGTTGGTTTCAGTTTTTTGGTTTTGTGTAAATATTCGGTTTTTCAGTTTTACACCTAGTAAATTATGTGTAAATATTCAGTTCGGTTCGGTTCTAAACCGAACCAAAATTTTAAGATCGAAACTGAACCCAACATTTTTCAGTTTGTACGAAACCAAATTTTTTGGTTTTTATCAAGTGGTTTTTCGGTTTTTTGGTACAGCCCTAGGTTGAAATCACTCTTTCTCCATTTTTTTATAACAATAATTTTGACGTTTATAATAATTTTTTCCTTTCATTTTTGCTTTGTTTTCCCTTCGGTTCTTTTAGCATGTTTTCATGTTGCCAATCAAAAAACGTTATTTGTTTTTCTTGATTAGCAGACTTTAATCTCTTTTCATTTGTATATGTTCCATCCAATAAAAAAAAAAAGTTGAACGAGCTTTTAATTTGTTTCTTTTAATTAATAATTATATTAGTTTAGATACATGCAAGCAAATAAAGGGAAAAAATCACAAAACCGTTTTTTTTTTTTTCACGTGTTAAATCAATACATATGATTTAGAAACGAGCTAGTTCCATAATTTATATAACCTAGCTTTAGTTTGGTAAATTAGTTCAAACTTTAAATTTTAATTTATTACAGTGTATTGCTCTTATATGTCATAGTGAAATGTAAAAGTTTGCTACATTATTTAAATTCTAAATTTGTGTCTAAACACTTTATTAATAATAGATTATAAATTGTATCAAAATATTGATCATTATTATAGCACGCGAGAGCTTTACTCTGTACCAATAAAAAATTTTGATTAGAACCAAATTTGTTATACATCATTATTACACATTTTTCTTTTAGTTCCATAATTTATATAGCTTAATAATTGATTATAAATTGTATCAAAATATTGATGATCACTGGAACACACGTAAAAGCTTTACTCTATAGTAACTAAAAGTTTTTGTTAAAACTGATTTTGTCATATCCCATTATCATGCTTTTTTTTCTTTTTATTTTTTTAATTTTATTTTTCTTTCATTTCCTTTCTTTCTTTTTTTCACACGCACAAGAGATAAACAAGCTCTATCCCCAAATGACTATTTTATTTATATCTAAAGTGTTTTCTGCCCGTGTCCAGCTAGAGAATTTAGACTAGGAAACAATCAAATGGTGTAGAGAGATCTTAAGGAAAATCCCAAAAAATACTTCGGGTGCTTATACCAGCTTTCAACGCAGTTTACGCTATTACATCTAAACGACAGTAATCCAAATAAACGGCAGCATTTTAGGAAGAAGAACGATAACTGCGCACAAACGACACTAACTGAAGAAGACCTCCATGCAACAGCGAAACAAGGAAATTTTAGCTGCTCTTCATTGTTATGCAAAAGACAATGACAAACAACTTTTTGTTCAAGATTTTTTTTTTTGAAGGTTTTTTTTGTTCAAGATTTTTCCTTCTGGGTATCTGTAACATAAGGCTCCTAATTCATCTAAATGACACAATTAGTTAGCAACACAAAAATTTGGTTGCCAAAATGTGTTGTGATATAACAAAGGCAAAAGCTTGGAATTAAAACATCGAGCTCACCACCTTAATTAGCACAAAATTAGCAGCAATTTTCATCAAGCAAAGAACTCACTCAATATATGCAGAAGGTAGCCGGCTAGTCGTCATCTAATTCAATGATAAATAAAATCAACCGGCTTTGTGCTTCACATAATTTCATTGTTTTTTGCAACAATTCCAGATGGTAGTTTTCCAAATGAGTACGAAAGATTTACATTGGCCTTAAAATATGCATTTCGAAGCAGTTAAAAACGACCATCTTAGCAGGCGACTAGACTAGAGGGCGAGAGAGGCATCTTGAAAAAGTCCCACATCGCTTAGATTGGCAGACTAGCTCCTGTTTATATGGCATGGAAAGAAGGTGGCTGCTCGCCGGGCTCACTAACGAGGGCCTGTAACCCGAGTGGGGGCTTAAAGGTGGTGGGACATTACAGCGGCCCATTGGGCCGAACCCGGTGTAGCAAGTTGTCTGGCCTGCCCGTTCTAAGCCGGGAGTTGGGCCGTGTGACTTATGCGAAGGCGTAGGTTACTCGGCCCATAGAGTGGAGGAAAACGCGTGAGGCTGGTTTCACAGAGCAGCGAAAACCTCCCGCTTTCGGCGGTGGAAGGACAACGGGCCGGAGCTACCCGAGTCCAACATGACCCAATAGGCCGCTCCTAATCGAACCACCACTTTTTCCGGCCTTCTTGCTTATTTTTAAGTTGAGCAGCCTTTTAATTATTTATGTTTAGTAAGAAAACTTTCATTTTGTGAAATAAAAAAAAAGTCTTATTTTATTTTGCATGGTGCAAGACTTACAAGTCACATATGGAGAAATCGGGACAGTCTACGTTCGACATGGACTGTTTTCCCCTCGTTGCCTTCTTCGGTCCCATAAAATATGAGTGTCTCATCTCCTGCAAGTTGCTCCATAAATCATGCATATGGGAATAAGAATTAATTATTACTTTAGACACATGCAAATGAGTGAGAAAAAAATCATAAAACCAATATTTTATTTTATTTTTTTCGCGTATTATATATGATTAAGGAACGAGCTAGTTTCATAATTTGAAAGAAACATGTTATAAATTGTATCAAAACATTGATGGATTAGAACGAAATAAACCTGAAGTCCAGCATGACCATCATCAATTGCGTTGAGAGCTGATTTAAGCACCAAAGTGCTGTTGTGCTGTTTCTTAATATCTCTCTGCACCATTTGATTGTTTATCTCTCTAAATTCTCTAGCTGGACAGAAGCAGAGAACACTTTAGATTAGAATATAATAGTCACTTGGTAGCTGAGTTTGTTTGTCTTTATGTGCGTGTGAAAAAAAAAGTAAGAAAAGGAGAAAAAGAAAAAAATTGCAACAAGGTTCCTCAGTTCCTTTCTCTGAAATATTGAACCACGACCACGATAAACGACTACTGCATCCAAACGACAGTAATCCAAATAAACGGCTACATTATAGGAAGGATAACGATAACTACGCACAAACGACAGTAATTAGAGAAGGCATCCACACAAACGACAGTAATCCAAAAACCCTACATACGCAGCAGCAAGACAAGGAGATTTCAAACCAGTTTTTTTGGAAAAGAAGAAATCTACTTGCAAATTTCAATCCATTTGCCTAACCAATTGAGAGATTGAATTGATTACGATGTCCTATAAACGACAAAAAAATCTTGGACCACAATATCATCCAAAGTCCAAACGAGAAAACTAACAAGGTTACAAATAAAACGGCAACATCTTAGGATAGAGGCTTGCAATTTTTTTTTTTTTTTTTTTTTTTTGAGGCTCACCGGAACATAAGTATTGACAAGTCCCATTTTCTCGGCTTCAACAGCTGAGTAAAACCTCGCCATAAACCACATTTCACGTGCTTTTTTGGGCCCAACCTGTATGGCCAATTTCCATAGTGCAATTATTTTGGTAAATTAAATTAGTTTCATCCAAATTTTCATAATAAGAGAGCCTAGCAGTGTTATCAAGTAGTTTGCTCTCATTATCAGCTTTAATGCTTACCAGGCCTGACATAATGGAACTCCCATAGCCAGCATCAAAGCTTCCAACCTGCAATACATACAACTTGGTGAGGTTTCGTTATTCTTCCTCTTTCCTACTGCAATCTCTTCTCTATTACATAAAAAAAAATAAATTTGAAGGCAAGAGAACAACAACTTATAAAATAGGTCATGATTAATTTATTATAAAGCAAGAACAAGACTCACAGGTGTTTGAAATATTAATTAGAACTAATTAGTTTTAATTGATTACAGTATAAATCTCTTAGCAACTACAATATAAAACAAAAAATTGCTACAATAGAAAGCTCTCACGTACTACAGTTCTTCAACTTAAAGATTTACTTCTAACCAACTTATCAAATAGCCTATCTCTTAATCTCCAGACGTTCTAAGAATATTAGCAAGCACCTTGGACCAGTTTGACCAAAAATAGCATTGTCTACCGCAATGGTTAGAACACAGACCATGTGGAGTACATGTCCTCCTCCAACAGCATAACCAGCAACCTACAAGATAGCAAACGATTGTCAAGAAACAAAAAAAAGAAGTTTCTAAACAAACATATCTTAACTTGACATAATCAAGACATGATCTTATAGGAGAGTAAAAAAAGATTAAGAGAACAAACAGCTTACCATTGTAATCACTGGTTTTGGAAGACGGCGGATCTGCACCTGAAAAACAAATTGATACATATACCAAAACTTGACAAACAATAATTAAACAGGGCATAATCTAGTGGTAAATCTATAATGTTTTGAAATTATGTGATGTGACGAACTCAAAAAGTATCATCGTACCCATGACAAGAGGAAAAAAATCCAAAAATAAAAAAAAAACCCAATTTCATTTTCAATATCTCAAAATATTCAAGTCTCACCACTGTAATTACTATCGTAACTATTTATACCTCAAACTCAAAAAAATAATAAAATGCAAACTAAGACAAAAAAACTAATGGCAAAACAAAAATAAATTGATAAGCTATAACAAATGACATAGCAAAAATATAAAAATGACTATTATGCTTTTATTTGGCAATCACAGTTTCGAATATTGTTTACGATTCCAACCACTTTTTTCAGTTTCAACAAAAAATTATTGTTTGGCCATTCTTAGTTCCAACCATTTTCATTTATTCCGTTCAAACTAACTAAAATCAATATTTTGACAAACTTATCAACTATAAATTCTAACTATAAATTATGATTCTAATCAATTGATTCGCACCGGTATAGCTTAATTCTCTAACAGCATTATGTTATATGAAGAAGATAATGTGCAGCCTACTTTTGGATTTATTAATGTAATGCAATACCTAAAGATCCAAAACATTAAGAAGACCAAAATTGCCATAATCCACATAACCATCTGCCTTTCTCAAAGCCTGATCACCGCCACTACAGAAAGGCTTGGTTCCCTAATCACGAGGCCAAGAACTTAAGCATCAAGATTAATTCATAATCCGAAAATTAAGCAAGTCAGTCATTGGGGAAAAAAAAAACCTTTCCAGTAAGAATGATAACTCCAATGGAACTATCGTCCCTCGCCTCGTTGAAAGCTCGAATCATCTCCTTAGCCGTCTGTGGCCTAAACGCATTCCTCCTCTCCGGCCTGTTGATCGTTAGCTACCAAAAACCGACATAATAAGGATCAATTAAAGATCATTCTTCACAATTAGCATTTCATGGAAGTGATTGAGTTAAGCAAAACCTGACCTTGGCGATTCCTTCTCCGACGGCTTTCTCGTAGATGATGTCGACGAAGTCCTTTCCAGAATCGTCGCCGCAAGCAGTCCTCCAAACGACAGGGTGATACGGAACTTCGCCGTGAATCCGATGATCGCTGTCGTTCATCGTCGTAGATAGCTCCACGGCGCCGAAATTCGGAGACGAATGGGACGGACCAGATGGTTGGCGACGGAGGCCACTCTCCTCCTCATGGTGTCCAGGTTCTTGGTCCCTGCAACTTTCGCCATTGATGGATAATGAAAAAAGCTCGAGAATTATGGAGATATTGAGAAATGCGAGCTAATCATGGATTTGGATAGTATACATTGAAAGATACTGAAGAAATGACTTCCTTTCCTTTGACATTTTTTTAATTTTCTTAAAAAATAAAATTGGACTTGTATAGGATTAAGCAATGGGATAAGATATCTTGGATATGGCGCCAAATTGAACGGTTTATTTATTATGGCGAGAACGTCGTCGTTTACGAGGATTTCTGTTGAAACTTTAAACAATATAAAACGGTGCGTTTAACTCTTCTCCGTTATTGTGTTAGAATAAGTTCGCTGTGGATTGGGGATTTCGTTGCTGGTGTTATTACGTTGATCCGTCGATTGCGACGAGGGTAATAATCTCAACAAATTCATAATTTTTAGTTTCGTTTTCCAGTGGTGATTTTTTATTTTTATTTTTATTTTCTCTTTCAAATGAAATCATGAAATTGTTTGATAATCCTCAATTAGCAAGAGTCAAATTTCGAAGCTGTTATTTTTATTATCACTGTTACTACTCTTGGTTTGATTAAGAGTATCTTCAATGCTGCATTGCTAAATAAATTGGTTAATATAAAGTTTTTAGCTTTTGAGTAGGAAAGTACTCTCAAAAATAGTGTTGTTATTATTTTTTTGGGTTAATTTTTTCAAGTTTTGGCATTTAATTGTTATTAGTTGATGTATTTATATTTTCGTTTAATTTTCACGGTATTGTCATTTTTAAATTATTTTAGAGCTAAAAGGTTATTTTTATAATTTTTAAATAATAACTATTTTTGGCAGAAAAATGTTAATATATTGGAATGAAAAATAAATACAGCTTTATGTATTGAAATACAACATAAAATAGCATATTAAGTATGCCATTTTTATATTTTTTAGTGTCAAATATAACATTGATATTGACATTTATATTGAAGATGGATTAAGGACCGTTTACACCATATTGCCATTGGTAGGATAAGACCATTATTTTGTCTTTGCAGCTTCTTCATAAGCTTCATAAAACGAGGTCAGTTTGTTTGCAACTTTTCTCTCCATGTGACTTAATTAGTTTTGAGATTGGGGGTTTTAAGCTGTACATGACTCTTGAAAGTTTCTGATACAAAACATATTATTTATGTATGTCATTTACATTGTTAAAACATGCAATTCCTTATGTTTCTTTTTTCAGACTTTCAATGTCCACAATCTTCAATAGTATGGAACCTTATTAGCATACCTTAGATGCAAGCACTCGTATAATAATATGTCACTCAGGCAATTAATCTGCCATAACAATGGCTTATAATTATATTTACTACTATAGGTCTCAATCTGAAAACCAAATTCTATATGGTCTCTTACAATGGCAACATGTAAAACCAGCTAAAGAGAAATTCCCTACAAACTAGTACTTCCAATTTACAATCTTCTATTCTATCCCGCAAATGGTGTGGAAGGGGTCGGGAAATCGTGACGACCTCACAAGATAATACATACCAACACCAAATAACTTGGTATAGATTCTCAGCATGAATCGTGGTCGGATTGAACCCGGTTGCTTGATGGTTTCCCAATCTGTAAACAAGCGATTGGTGGGAGGGTAGGAGACATCAGCTCTCCGAAAGTTTGCCAGCAGAAGGGATCGTACATGTGATAGCCTTGTTGCATTGGTTTCAGCTGTATGCCATTTAGTGTCACGTCCGTGCAGGGTAGGTTATCGCTGCAGGCAAAGTGTACGGGTTTTACTGTGTAGGTCCCTCTTATTCTCTCGTAGGTGATTCCTGATACAGCTACAGCTGATGATTGGTTCTTGCATGTGCTTTTGTCACAATAAAACTGGTCTATGACAATTGGAAGTTGGACTTCAGAAACTTGAATGTTTGAGAACAGAACTCCCTGGACAGAGCCTAATCCACCCTGCAATGACAAGACTTCTGGTTATTACAAACAGAAAGAGTTGGTTTGTACTGTAACAATTTTTAGTTTTCAAAGAACTTGGGATTGAGTGGGATGACATAATTTTGAAGGGCTTGTTGTGTCTATCATTAGGAATAACGTGGAGGTATATATTCTATTATATGGTCTTCAGGATTCTAAGTTCCAAATATGTATATTCTCGTTGCTTTTTCCTTAGTCCGTGAATATGAGGATAGAAGATTAGAGACAATCAGACATAATCTATTGTTTGAGTTGCCACTTTAAGGTGATTAGTTATCAATCTTGTGACACTTTGTACCATGTAAGTACCTGCCATGTCTTGATTCTAACGCCAGTCATTGTGTTGTGCATATTGACATCTCGGACGGTGATGTTAGAGACACACGCTTTGGTGTTATACCTCCCTAGACTTCCAATGCTGATTCCATGACCTGGTCCACAGTTCACATTGTGTATGTATACATTTGAGCATCCAGTTTGTATTGAAATGCAGTCGTCTCCTGCAGAAGTCAGTGGAGTTCAAGAATGTCATTTTATGTAGACTCAACATATATACTTGTTTTAGCTCACCATTTACGTCACTTAGAACTGAAATAACAATAATATTGGTGCGTATTACACGTTTCTTCTGTCGTCCATTCTACTTAAACATAGTTCTTAACAGATTTGAGTGTGTGCCGTAATTTGTTTCATGTTCATTATCTATGTGATACTGCTTATCTTTAAGTTTTGTGCTTGTTCTTTGATCTATCCTCCATCTTTGTTATTTTTGAGAAGATTTAATCAAATAAGTGTAGCTTATGCTTCCAGGGGAAAAGGGGTAAAAAAGAAAGGGAAAAGGATGTGTGGCTGACACATGCATCTATCTGTTTTATGTCATCCTATGTGTTAACGTCAAGCATATTTTGAATAAAAGTGCATAAGTGACAAAAGGATAGGGATAGGATGCAAAAATTTCAAGTTCCTGATGAAGACAGGGGAATTTAAGACAAAAAAAACTACTAGTGCCCTTCTCTGTGGGGTTCAAAACCAGTCTGTTATCGGTGGCCCACTGATGGTAGTTGTATAGGGTATAAAATGTACTATACAAATTGGTGGTTATTAGGCTTAGAATGCAGCGGAGTGATCGGTGCCACGTGTTAAGCAATTAGTGGTGCAATGTTCACGGTTTGGAATAAGGCTGCAGGTAGGGCAAGTTGTCTCTTGCATTTTCTTGATCCCATCCAGTTGCTTCTTTCTGTCTATAATTACGATAATTGCCATCAAGTTCGTCACAAGCTACTACTATGTTTGACATTTCAGGCCAGTGGCTTTCGGACTCTGACTTAATGGTGAAATGTGTGTTCCGTCATTTTAGAAACTGATGCAGACATGGCATAAAAGTGCTAATCTTGGAGTGACTAAATTACCGCAGGCGAGATTGCTGCTGTGGATTAGCACATCTTTGGAGTTCTGTAGGTGAATTCCATCTGTGTTCACGCTGTCACCGGGAGACGAGACGCTCATGTCACGGACCAACACCCCCACACAATTGTCAAACTTGAGGTGGCACTGGGGACTGTTCTGGATCGTTATGCCGGTGACCGTCACGTTGAAGCTCCCATAAAACCGCAGGGCCTGAGCAACAGAAAATACAACAAACATGTTACTCATGTGCGTCAGCCTATCAAGCTAAGCTGGATGTATGTACTAGCATCCCAAAGTGGTCCTTACAGTTGGTTTGATGCTTGGCATTTTCCCACTCAGCTTGCTCTTTATCTACCACAGAATTTTCAGGGAGATGGAGATCAGTTTTGGCTTGCAGTCATCAATGAAGAATTGGAATTCAGGGAAATTTACAAAAAGTCAAAAGTAAAAATAATAATTAAAAAAAAGTAATCACCGGTTCTAGTTGTGGTGGGTGTTCAGGCCTAGAGCTGTTTATTGGGATAATGAGCTTTAAGTCATCATCTGCAGGGTCATCATAGGGAGAGTACTCTTGCCACCAAACTGAGCCGCTTCCATCTATGACTCCACTTCCTTGAACTGTAATTCCTCTTAGCTTTGTGAATTCCAGCCATTGTAATAGACCTTTGCCCCATGCTTTGGGGTCCGTTGGAGCAATGATTGTCCCATCCAGCTAAGGTAAAAAAGAAAAAAAAATTATAATGAATTCTTACTTGATATGAAGCTAGAGATATGTAAAAAAGATGATGAATTTTAGTTTTTCTAAATTGGGTTTTTTTTTTCAATTAAATTAAATAAAAAGTACTCGTGTTGGAGTGGGATCCATTTTTGTCTTTTGTGGTAATTATCTGGCAATATTTTATTTTCAATTTATATGATAATAGCTATGCAAAGAGATTCCATTTATTAATAATTAAGACTCTTTTGATTTTCTTTGTGGTAAATAAATACAAGAAAAGGCTCAAATTCTCCTGAATCGGTCCAACATATTATGTTCGTGTTACACTTAATTTGTAAAAATACTCATTATTATTAATGAAATCTTGAGATGGGTTTCTTTTTTGTCTTTTGTGGTAATTATCTCTTAATATTTTATTTTCAATTTATATGATAATAGTTATACAAAGAGATTCTATTTTTTAATAATTAAAAATTCCTTTTATTTTTTTGTGGTAAATAAATACAAAAAAAGGTTTAAATCTAACACCCGAATTGGTCCAACACATCATGAGCATGTTCGTGTGACACTTAATTTGTTTTAGTGTAATACCTATTATTTTTAATATGGATTATATTTATCGGGTGTTATACAAACGTAGAATAATGTTATTATGTCGCGTGAAAAATCTCTCCAATACGAGCCAAGAGACATTCAGCTGTCTAATTTATTTTATATTTTTGCAATAAGATACCTGAAAAACGATGTTGGCTTCGCAATATGGGCCAGAAAATGAGATGGGCCCAACAAGGAATTGGTGTTGAGCAGGAACAATGATCGTTGATGCCTCCACCTTACAAGCAGCAGCCCACGCAGCTTGGAACGCCTGCGTGACATAACACCATGGACAACCAACTTTTCGTTAAGTACTATAAAATATAAGATTCGTTTTCATGATAAGCACTGTAAAAGACGCAATTTGGTGTTCACGCTTTAGTAATACCGGTTGCTATTATTGGTGTTTAGATTTGCACAGAACTGGATACAATTATTGTTGGGAATCTTGACCCAACTGCCATAACGAGAATCATTTTTCACGGTGTGAGCCCCACTTTTTGGGTTAGTTCTGTTGTCTCCGCTCTCTTTTGTTTATTAAATTTTGGGTACCATATCATATGACATTTTTAACTTATGTAACATCAAACATTAGATCATATTTAAAATAACTCTATTACTAAGAAAACAGTGAGATCCCGTTTAAAAAGTACATTACATATTAAATTAAGACCTACAATTTTGTAAATAATTGATTATAACTCACAAGAATAAAAATGATCCTTCCAAACATTATTAATGTTTCACTCAAAAAAAACATATTATTTATTTCTTTAAAATTTTGTGCTTGTTAATATTGATATTCAATTTTTACTCCTTTGCAAAATGTTGATATTCAATTTTTTACTCATTTGAAAAATGTTGAAAAGTAAGTCCATAAAGATTGCTTCAAATATAATGTAGCTTAAGCTAGAAACCTCTTTCCCTGCAAAAGTGCTCTTATAACGCCAAAAAAAATGATAAAGTTTCAATAAGAAAATTACATGAATTTGACAAAAGTGCTCACGTGAATTATCTTTTTTTAAAAAAATAAAAAATAAAAGTTTTCTCAGCCAATCGTGTACATGTAGCAAAAGAGAAAAACACGTGGGAACTGATTTCTCTGTTAGCAGAGAAACGATCAATACAAATATTTTGTTTTCCTTGAAATCCATGGGGCAGAGTTTTACTTTAACCAAAAACAAAACTCACTTTTCAGACTCTCACAAGTTGCATGACTTGTCAATTATGTTAAACACGTTGAAATACAGAAATCCTCTTCAATTCCACGAAAATCATGAGATAAAAAAATTACTAAAAACTTCTCTAGAAGCCAACATTTTTTTAATATAGAATTTCAAAAAGCAGAGGACTCCACAAACCTTAGTGTCGTCCGTACTGCCATCACCCTCGGCACCAAAATCTAGCACGTCAAAGGAGGCAGAGTGCACGCCATTGTTGTAACCTTTACTCTTAGGCGGCGGCGGCGTAGGGCTAGGCGGGGCGTCGTCCCCGGGTGCTACTTTCGGGGGCGAGGGCGGCGGAGACACTGGTGCTATTTTCGGGGGCGAGGGCGGTGGAGACACTGGCGGAGCCACCTTGTTATGAGGTGGAGAATATTTCGGTTTTGATCCGCTTCCCTTGTGGTGGTGACTGCCGTGGCTTTTGCTTTTCTTCTTGTACAAAGAAGAAGATTTTCCTCTGTTGTGTTGCCTCCAATGTCTTCCTCTTCTAGCAATGCAGGCTTCAAAATTCGACGACCATACGAGAATGGCAATGAGAAGCGTTAGTGTTAGGCTTTTGAAGCCAAAACCACTCATTTTTGACGCAATGTGGAAGATAGATAGTTATAGAGAGAGAGAGAGAGAGAGGAGAGAGATGGTTTGTGTCTTATGGTTTAGATAGGCAAAACAAGTTAAAGGGTTGTGTTTAAATAGGGAGAGAGCTCCAAGGCATTTGCTAAGACTGTGCAGACATATGGAAATAGACACAATTGTAATAATGCTATACGGGATTTTTTTAAAAAAAAATTTTACCTTTTATTTTTGTATATGTCATTCTGTTTTTCTTCTCCTACTTGTCTCTGTTATTTATTATGTCGTTTTCTTTTTTGTAAATTTTGGTGGGGGATTTGTTTACCCTCATCATCATCATCGTTCAAGGACCCATTTTCTGCTTGCCACGTGTCAATATAATGTTGCGTTTGATTTATTAACATTTGGCTAAGGC
The DNA here is from genome assembly GCA_946598075.1 of Artocarpus hirsutus. NCBI lineage: Eukaryota > Viridiplantae > Streptophyta > Magnoliopsida > Rosales > Moraceae > Artocarpus > Artocarpus hirsutus. Next base: position 24,570 of record CAMOHE010047874.1, read on the forward strand.
AAATACGTATAATGTCATAGATCAGTTATCTATGCATGCCAAGCTTAATTGAGCTTAGTAGGTAGGAGACTAATGACAAACCCAAAAAAATAAATAAAAATAAAAATAAAAATAAAAATGAATGTCCAATATATTGCAAAATAATTTTTCCCTTTTTCTCTTATAGGGTCGTTGCAGCCTTGACAAAAAGAGATAAAACCAAAAGAAATGAAAAATAAAAGCTTTTTCCTACTCTTTGCAACACAATATTGCCGGTATTATAGTTATAGCTGGTCTAGGTATATTGATGTTTTCCACAATGCTTCTTAGTATATATGCTATTTCTCTCTGTATTACATTTCAGCTTTGACAATACTTATTGTTGTTCCATTTTTAGTCAAAATCACCATTTCAATATTCTATAATGAAATTGAATGGCGAAAATAAATGACATTCAAAAAATAGAACTCAAAAAATAAAACACTGATATTTATCATTATTATTGACGGATCGCCATAAGATATGAACATTCTTTGATTGAATTGATTACACATCAAACTAGTAAGGAAACACATTTTTTTTTTCAGAGAAACATTAAGCTATATTGGCAGCTAATTTGCCACATTACATGACGTTTGGGAACACGATCTAACCAACTTTCATTACAGTATTTTTTTCTTATAAAATTCAAATCGAAACTGAGAAACTATATTTTATTGTTCCAACTGCTTTCTAAAAGCCCTAAACAATCTTTTTATATGTGGCTTTGTTGATGGTGCCATAAATTCTATAACTCTTGTGAGTGTTGAAATGCCTGCAAATGATATAGATATTGAACTAGAATTGCGGGATGTGAAAGCCAAAAAGGGACACGTGAGTGGGTCCATAAGGTGTCAAAGGCCCGGCACTGATTATAACAACACTTTATGGTCACATGCACCGCTCACGGGCTATACTCTTTTCTGGCTCTTTGTCTTCTTGAGTAACCCCCTTTCTCGCGCTCTGATGGCTACAAATTCCTTTCAGCCTTCTCTTCTGCTCACTCCTGCTGAAATATGCTAAGCTTTTGCTTCACTTTTTCCCTTTTCAACCCTATAAACAAAAAATTCCCAGTAGTTTCCCAATGACGCTACAGACTCTTAGCAAAAAGGCCTAAAATATGGCCTATGCGGTCCCGTATAAGGTCCTACGTTCAAATGTTAGTTGTTAATGTACAGAGCATGAAAAAAAAAAAAAAACCGTATTAGTAAACACGGTTTTAAATTATCAGATTAAAAACAGTTAAATAAGTGAATTTAAGAAAATTTGACGGTTTAAAATTTTGTCAATTATCAAGAAATCTCTAAATTATCAAGATAGTTGTCTCCAAATGTTGTGGGTGTTGGTTTTTGGTTACAATTTTCAGAGAATAAGATTTCCATGTGAAGTTGATTTAAAAAAGAAACCACCGACGCCCATCGTTTCTCTTTTGCTCTTGGTTTTACTACACGTATAAGTCTGATATAATGACAAACTAGTACAATTAGTACTATGCTAAATTGTACATCTTAAACCAATAATAATTTATGATCACAAATATTTGAGGAAAATCAAAATTACAAAATTAAATGTTTTTTTTTCATAAGTCACACGTCTTGTTAATCTCTGTGTGAAGTACCGACGGCTTTTAGACACGCACAAATAATAAAGATTAACCCAGAGAGGCCGAAAAAAAAAAAAAAAGCTTTCTTTTGTTTAGATATATTTAAGGTATGTTTGTTTTATTTATTATTTAAACTTAATGGACTTAAATTTAGATTCGAGTATCAAAAATTCTTTGAATACGTATTTATTTTGGCCAAAATCTGAATAATTTGAGTATAAAGAATTTAAGTTTTCAGAGTTCTCATCCCCGTTAAACTTTGGTACTCGGATATATTTGCTACAGTAAAAACTAAAATTCTCTCTCTTATATTTGAGGAAAAAAAATCATAACTTCTTAATTTAATATCCAATTGAGATGATTCTTTTTTCACTGTGTTCCTAATGAAGAGAGGAATAAATTAAGATCCATATTGCATATTTTTCAAGATCATTAACATAAAGATTTTAGTAGATTTATTAATAAATAAAAAACTATCTTCACTATCTCTCCAAACACAAATTTCAATTTTATTCTATATTCAGATTAAAACATAAATGTACATCCAAACGTCAATTCGAATAACAATTCAAATCACTAACTCAAATCTTAATTCAAATCACACTAACTCAAATCGAATCACTAATTGGAATCATTTTACCAAACGGACCCTAAATTTTATATAACTAATAAGGTGTTTGACATGGTAGTTACAACTGTTTTTATTGTAGCATGTAAGAGTTTTATATAGTAGCAATTTTTTTTATTATTACTGTAGCATGTGAGAGCTTTACACTGTTTGTAACTATGAAAGTAGTTTAAACCTTTGATGTCAAACACGCTGTAAATTGGTGTGCTAGTCTGGAATGTACGGTAAGAGTGAACTATAATAACAGAATCTGCCTTGAGAATTGAGAAAATTGTTTTCAAAATAATTTTGTTCTCCATAAATATCACGGCATTTAACAGACACATGAGTTTCTTATTACAATTCCATAAATATCACGGCATTTAATTGATAAATGACTCGCTTTGATATTCCTTTCAAGTACTAGAAGAACATGCTAGGCAATATCAAGAGAAAAGAACTTGGAAAAGGGTAATGACACAAATGCCCTCTAAAATTCCGAGAAAATGATGGAAAGTAATGCAAGATATGCTCTTTTTCCCCCTAGAAATATAAACATTAAGATTTTTTTTCTCTGTGTTACTTTTTTCCCTAAGAGCTTTCTGAGACACATGATAAGGCCGTGAATAACATGATCTTTGGCTCATCTTTTTTTTTTTTTTCTGTGGCCATGAATTAAGCTTTGTACATAGCAATGCCGTCTTTGGAAAGCAGAACAAACACCTCATTTTCATTATCCACCAAAGGCACTGTCCAGAGTCTTTGACCTCATCTGTCTTATGTCCCTCTCACATTTCTCCTCTCTCTCCTCTCTCTCTCTCTCTCTCTCTGCCCTCCAAACCCTAAGTGCATATTACTAATTTCTTCTGGGAAGTGAGAGCCAAATTTTCATGATCTTTCTTTTCTTTCTACTAAAAAAAGTATTATATAACTAGATATATGTTAAGCATTGTAAATATATGTCACGCTCCGGGGTACGAGAGATGACGTGGCGAGTTAATTAAGTTAGTTAAGATGAAATTTAAATAAAAATATGAGTTTAAGAATTTAATTGATTAGGAAAAACTTGATAATTTAAAATCCTTTTTAAACAAACATTTATAATAGCTTAACAAATAAAATAAAAATGAAATGAAATAAAACATTAAAGAGGGCAAGGAGGGTACGTGTTGGGTCTCAGCAGCCCATAATGTGTGCACACACATAGTATCGACAATAAATTATTACAGTCACAGTCTAATCATAAGAAATAAAATTTTAAATAATACATGCCTTGAATTACTACAGTTACTATTTTACTCAAGATCCTCTATTGCTTGCGAGTCTAGACAGTAGACTCCCATCGATCATAAACTGGACTTCACCTAGAGGAGGAAAAGATTTGAAAACAAATAAAAAGTGAACAGAAGGCTCAGTAGGACTAAGGTTTGAAAACAGGTAACTAATTTAAATACAAAATTTACCTTTTAAAGAAATGAATTGAACAAAGTTTAATAAATAATAAATAAATAAGTTAATAAATACCTAATTAATTGAATAAAAGAATAAATAAATGATTAAATTTATTTAAACAAGTCTTATTGAAATGTCCGTCTAGAAAGTACCTTTATTTTTTTTTCCGAGCAAACCATGATAATCACCGTCGAAGTGGCCTAGCTGGGTTTCGGGACCTGTCCCCAAAGTCACGCACTACACGACCCGATTTTTGATATGGCATCATACCCGCATATATATATATATGTGTATTTCTATTATTATTATTTAAAACCCACTTACCAAGTGTTCTTAATTACATTCATTATTCAATTCTTTATGAGCATGCATCCTCTAACAATTAAATGAAAATTTGCTAAGAGGTTTATCTAAATCGTTCTTTGGAATTTGTTTTAAAGAAATCATTTCACAAGGAATTACCTTGAGAAAATCATTTTGTAAAAGATCATTTTGAAAGAAATCATGTTGTGGCTAAGAGCTCCTTTTGAAAACATTTGAGACGTTATGTCATTTATTGAAAACATTTTGGTAGAATTTCTTTCGAGATCAAAATCTTTTGAAGACAAGGTTATCAAGAAAGAAGTGTAGAAGTCCTACCTCATTACTCGTGCCGGTGTCCCACACCGTAATCTCAGTCTGCTATATGTTAGCTCTGCGGATCCACGAACTACCTTAAATATACAATAACTAAGTCCATCAGCATTTAACTTAACATATCCTATGTCATCAAATAGTCTCATGGTGTCCTAGTGTACCATTTGTTTATAAAATCATATTATATCGTTAAAATCTGAATCAGGGTTTAAAATGGTGAAAACAGGTGAAAAATTACAAAATTTTACTATGCCGGTCGGCCTGCCAGACGCCCTGGTTAGGTCGGCCGAACTGTGCAGCTTGGTTTGCCGAAAAACTAGATCCGATCGGCCGAACTTTTCCAGGTTCGGCCTGCCGGTGGAATGAATTCGGCCTGCCGAACTAGAAAAATTTTAGAATTTTCCAGTATGGCTTCTCGGCCTCCCAAGCCCAAACCTTCATTCTAACCTGTTTTTATCAGTTCTCAGGCATGGGAATCATATCCAAATGATAGAAAAACATCATAAAACTCTTTTGAACCAATTTAAACAAGATTTGCACAAAGATTTTGAAAAATTCCAAAATTGAAGAAAAATAGAGAAAAATAGAAAATTGTGATTTAAATCCATTTTTGATTAGACAAAGTTTAGATTCTAGTTATTCTAAGTCTCTATAACCTAGATTGATGGTTTTCTAAGCTTAAGAAAGCTTAAATTTCAAAATGCAAGAAAAATTAAAAAATTTAGAAATTTTGAAACTAACCTCGAATCGAAGCTTTAAATTATGTTTTCGTTCGCTTAATCACGTCCTCGAGCCTCCAATATGCTAGACCCGAGCTTGGGCGTGATTTTTGATTCAAAATTTTGAGAAGAAGATGAGAGAGGGAAGAGAGGCAGAGAGAGAGAGTGTGTGAAATGAGAGAGAGAGAGTGAAAACATGAGAAATGGAGAAGGAGAGAGAGAATTTAAATAAACAAAAGAGGGAGAAGCAAAGCCAATAGAAGAAAACATGTACCACCTACGGTTTTGAAAAAAGGACGTGGTTGGTATTTTGACAAACTGTTTTATTCCAAAAGTTTAAAATGATGATTAAAAATAATTAGAAATGATTGAAAATCATTAAAATGGTCAAAAGCAACATTAATTTAAAAATGTCACAAAATAGTCAAATTAAGTTTAAAAATATAACATGGCACACTAATCCACCATTTTACA
>CAMOHE010047874.1:38046-56642 GCA_946598075.1 Artocarpus hirsutus
CTGGTTTTCACAACTTTTTGGAGAATCACAGTAGAACTGATCAATGATAATGGGATTGGCTATGTCTTCCATCTTCACGTTTTGGAAACGTACACCTTGAACATAACCCGAGCCTCCCTGAAACAGAACATCCCAAGAAGGAAAAGAAGAGAATGTAAGTGAGATTTCATCTCTTTCTCTAAGTCTAAGAACAATAACCACGTTAATATAAGAAAATTGTGTTCCAAGTAATAGTAGTAAAACCTGCCAAGTCTTGATCCTGAGGCCATTGGCAGTTTCTCTGATAACTGCTGTATCCAAGACCACTCGAGTAACTATGCCTACCGACTTGTCCTTCCCAAGACTTCCAATGCTAGGTTGTTGAATTTGGCACCGAAACAAATGGTGAAAGTTATATTCTTCAGTTCCAAATGCAGAATTCAGCAACAAAATTAAAAGTAGATGCTACCTCATTCAATGTCCTGGTCCACTATAAATTCTCTTCATCTTGATGTTGGAGCTAGCATTGACAATTGAGACACAATCATCCCCTAAAAATCATACACAAAATAAGCAACAAACTCAATGATTCGGTATGTTGATTAAGGATATATATATATATTATCGAAAAAGGGGGAAAAAGGCATGCAAAGGATATGGACATGTTAGATAAACCTGTTCCAATTTTGGTATCTTGGAGAACCACATTAGTTGATTGAGTGATATGAATTCCATCTGTGTTGGGACTTTCTCCAGGTGATGAGACTTTTACTCCAGTAACCCGAACGGAATCACATCGAGAAATCACGAAATTCATCTGTTGGCTGTTCTGGACAGTGAGGCCTTTCACCTTAACAGATTTGCTTGAATCTATAGTAAATGCCTGCAGAGAATTATTTTAACAGAACACTACACTATCAACTCATTTCATCAGTCAATCCACAAAAGTTCAGGAAAGATGCTTACACTCGGTGCCCCTTTGCAAGGCTGTAGGAAAAAAAAGGAAAGACAACTAATGTTAATATTTGTTTGTTGATGTTACGAAAGAATCCACGAAATGCAAGCAAATTCTTATTAGTTAGTTACATTTGTCTTGTTCTTCTTGCAGGATGCTGCCCATGCTGCCCAAGCCATCGATAACTCCATGCCCTTGGAATAGGACTCCCTCAAGTTTGGAGAAATCAAGCCATTGCCCAGCAAACTTCGGATTCCATTTACTAGGCTCATCTGGTGCCACTATTGTTCCATCAATCTGACATATTAAAAAAACGATCAAATTACCATAACCACAACCATGAGAAGAGGATGGTTTGCTTAAAAACTTCATAGTTGTATTGTGCAACGTGTCTAATTTGTTTAAATGTCAATTTAGAAGCGAAATGTTGTACATATTACCTGGACAGTTAACCTTCCCTCGCATGGCCCTTGGAATTTTGTGGCATTGACTAGATAACTGCGACCTTGAGGAACTAGAAGAACTGCTTTTGGAGTGGAGCACGCAGTATCCCATGCTTTTTGGAAGGCCTGATAATAATCACATTATATAATATATATATATATATATATATATATTATTTTCAAAATCACATCATAGAAGAATAAGGGTAAATAATTATAACAATCACATTATAGACAATAAAGGTAAATAGTTGTGTAAACTTTTCCTTTAAAAATAATCGTAAACCATAGTATCATAAAAGTTTTACATTAATAAAACATTATTTTATAAGCAACGCTGGTTTTTGATTGTTTTCTTTTACGTCATTATCACATCAGTAATTACCACAAGTAACTACTATAATAGAATGCATTATCATGATTGTTGGTAATTATTGTAATTACTAAAAAAAATCTTAAATGACAGTGACACAAAAAGAGGTAGTTTTCTTGAAATACCTTTTTCTCGTGCTATTTAAAAAAAAAAAATATTAAACCCTTTTAGAGTTGGAAGGTTTGGACCTTTGGCTAAACCAAGAACTATTCTTTCATTAGCAGTCATGTTTTATTATTAACCTAATGGCTTCATATTTTGTCAAATTTAGCTTTTAAAGATAGTTTAATGTATTAATGTTCAACAACTGAATCACATTCAAACAAAACATAAGAAAGTAGTTCACCTGGGTATCATCAGAAACTCCATCTCCAGCAGCGCCAAAGCTGTCTACGTTCACAAGAATCTTGCTGCCACGTTCACTTTACCATGTCGGTATATCAAAGAAGTTAAAATCGTCGTCGTCTTCTCCTATGTCAAATCCTTCTTCCAGGTCATCAAGCATGCCAATGTCGTCAAACACCATGTTCCCAGAAACTCCATAAGACGCTATCAACAAACCAAGAAATGAAAGCATGAACATTTTATCCATGTTTTTTCAAAAATTTGTCTGTTTTGCTAGATTGATTGATTGATTTGTATAAAATCCAATGAAACAATGGGTTATATTTTATACATGCAGATTAGTTTTGGAAATGAAGGGGTTTGTGGACTATATGGTTTGGCTTATATGGTTTGGCTTGAAAGTAGATAAGATGTTACATTTCTCAACATGCCCACACTTACAATTCAAGGAAAATATTTTTTAAGCTCGTTGCTTTACTCCTCAGCCAGTGAAACAAAATTGCACCAGCAATAGCGGTCATGGGTCCTGCCTATGTTTCTCTTTCCCTATGAGAAAAAGGTGCAAGTTGCAACAGTTTTAGATAATGTGTTGCACGTCTTGTAAGATCAAATTATGATACAACATACAAAGATGTCATATAAGGAAATAATAATGTTAAAATTTGTTATCAACATCTGACAAAATAAAAAAAAAAAGTCAATTAGATTAGTTGGACCAAAAAGTGGCAAAAGAAATGCAGATCATATTTTCCCCTTTATTGTTATTATTATTATTTTTATTTCACTGCATGCACGCCAGATTCTACACAAAAAACACAAACACAAAAGATAAAAATAAAAAAGGCGAGAATTGTTTCTGAAGTAAAGCTATGAACAAGACACTAACATTAACGGTAACCGCTGGTCTCAATCAAACTGTGACCAATGTCTCTTGTCACCTTCCTTGCCATCACAAGCTCCCTAATTTGCAATGAAGTTGAAAACTCCCCAATTTCAGAACAAAAGTTTGAGACTTGTAAATAAATTGCAGGATTCTGCGGCTCAAGCTCCAACAAGACTTTGGCTGCTCGTCTTCCCAGTATTTCATTCTCGTGCAGCCTGCAACTACGCAGCAACGAGCTCCACATCATGGAATTTCCTCTTCCCAGTGCCACATGAAATAACTCTTCGGCTTCTTCTAACAAGCCTGCACGGCCTAAAAGATCAGCCATACACGAATAATGCTGCTGATCTGGAGAAACCCCATATGTTTTTCATTGAATTAAAAAGGATTTTTCCTTCTCTGACCAGCCCTGAATGGTTGCAGCCCGTTAACACACACAAAAACGTCACCTTTTCGGGTTCTATAACCTTTCGTCCACTTGACACTGCTGGTTGCTAAACCCGCGTAACAACAAATTCCATGTCACTAAATTTCTCTCAAGCATTTCATCAAACAAATTCCAAGTTAAATTGCAGAGTTCCATACACATATAGAGACTAATAAGACCGCCTCCTACGAACATATTTAGGCTAAATCCAAGAGAAACAGCCCTGCAGTGCACTTGAATCCCCTCCTGGTAAAACCCTCAATTGGCACAGGCTCCCAAGACCAAAGACAACGTCAACACACTTTCTTGAATTCCTTGTGAAACCATTTTTGCATATAACTCAAGGGCCACTCTTGGATGCCCATATGGGCGGTTCCCGGAAATTAGCAAGTTATAGTTGACGACATCACATAGCGGCATGTCATCAAACGTCTTGCGTGACGAGTGAAGATCTCCAGCTTTGATTAAATCATCAATGTTCCGATTCTTGGAATAAATCTTGTTATTAACGTTCTCTTCACAGTAAGATTCTAAGTTCAGAGACGAGGCTGTTAAGGTTACAGGTGCAGAGTTCGTTATGTCCGGTACAAACAGTAGTAATCTAGTACATTTTCTTACCGAAGGGCCTTTATGAGGTAAAATTGACATCTGCGAGAAAATCTTGGCAACAACTTCCAAACAGAAACTGTTTAGTTTTCACCAACTCAAGCCTTTTTTTTTTTGTTTTTGGATTAAAAAAATGCCAAATTAAGTTGTTTTGAAATCCCTTTCTACTATTTTATTTGTTTCCCCTTTCTGGGATGTAGTTAACATTTTATAAAAGGAGTAATAATTAAGGGTCCCACTTTTAAAGGTCTACAATCAACGATAACGCCCGATTTTGCACGCAAATATTTGTGCTCTGGCTAGTTAAGAATGCAAGTTTTTTGCTTTTAAGACAATTTGTAATGCAATCTTAACAAAACAAGAGAAAAACATTCCAAGTCTTTGCTTAGCTTCAGAAATTTCACTTAAAATGAAGATATCACAATCTAAATGCCCAATCTAACGTTTCATTGTTTCTGCCCAAATATGATAACCAAACGGACGCAAAAAGAATTCTAAATGATAATATTTTGCCAAAAAAAAAAAACCCAAAAGAAATTTTAGAACGCAGCAAATCTTTCCATCAGTTATTTCCCTGACAAAAAAAACCAAACAGCAATCCACATGCTTATGCAGCTTTAATCTTACAATTAAATTGATATCATATTCACAGAACGGTTTTACATTTAAAGCATGTGATGGTAATGAAACTTCAAACACTTTGGATAGATAACATTAACATGTAGCACCAATGGCCTCCAACAGGGCAACTGCAAATCGCATCTGGGTTTCTTCATCAATTCTCGAAAAGAGAGGAACATGGACAAACAAGGATTTATGACCCTTCTCTTTGGCAAACCGAAGAGATTGATAATATACGTAATTGCATACGAAGCGTCCAGCATCATCTGATATCACAGCATCATACCCTTTCTTCTTCAAGTACTTCTGGATCGCCTCAACAGAGCAGCATGTCTTTGTCCAGTAAATGTTGAAATTGAAAAGTTAGCAAAGTAACCGCATTGAATTCAAAGGGAGAGAATTCCAAGATGGTAGCCCTCCAACCACAACAATGCTTAATGTAAACAAAGATGAAAGAGTTGGAAGAGAAAATAAAATACCTCTCTAATATACAAAGTTCCTCCATCTTCGGGGACTATCGGGGCTTGCTGGAAAAAAGAAAAAAAGAAAACAAAGTATAGGAGTATTGGGCAAAATAATTGATTTGGAAGCAAAACCCAATATTTTTCCAATGATACTTCTTCCAAATGTAATAATTAATCATAACAGATTGAAGATAAAAAGTCTCCGAGAGCAGTATTCCATAGGTTAGTTACGTTACAAGGATGAAGCACTGTACCTGAGGTTTCCATCCTAACTCATCTGGACAACAGAAAGTGGCTTCATTTACTGCCTGCCGCTCAATGGCGAACTTTGTTGCCCCGTTATTCACTCCCAAGTGAAGCTGAAGAAACAATGAAAAGCAAAGGCTTTTAGACCACCAAAAAGCTCTAGTCAGATAACACGGGAGATTGTCACTAACATACGCTTCTCCACAACAACAAACACCTACAACATCTTTTGCCAACTGTTCCAAACAATATCATTTAAAATGCCCTTAGAAATCATTGTTCTACAAAGCAACAAAACTTGACAATACAATGAGCTAAGTGGTACATTACGTATCTATCTTCAGCCAAACTAGTGGAAAGGTTAAATCAGAGTATAAAAATGCTAATGATCCCCAAGAAAGTTCAATAGATGTTGTGCTTTGCAAACAAATGAACAATGAACTCATATTAAACATGCTTGTGACAACAAATGCAAATTTGATGAGGTTTCATAAGTCCATTTCTCTTGCAAATTAAAAACTACTCTAACTCTGTAACCATCATTTTATAATCAAGACAATCAAAAAATTCCTTTAGATCTCCACAAAACCATTTAGTTCTCAATAATCAAACTCTAACTTGCACAACAAGTACCGGTCCAACAGAGAATATAGAAGCAATTACAGACATTGCCTAGTAGTAATTCCACAACCGCTTCCGATATTAAGATCTAGAGTTCGAATCCGCATCAACAAGTTCAAAAAGTAAATGAATACGAAAATGAAGACTGACCCACACAACTTGCTCATCAGACTTTGCGATTCCGGCTTCCATTGTCTTGTAAAGAACAGGCAAACCACCATCACCCGCAGTTTCAAGGACGGTGCAACTCCCAAGAGTAACACCAACAGGAAGCCCTTTGCTCTCCACAAAAGCCTTGAGTTTATTGACAATAGTCTCCGTTGGATTCTCAGGAACGCCTTGGAACTTCTTGAACCCAGTCACGTGAATCACCACTGCCTTTGGCCCTTCAGATCCCATTTCCCCGCTGTCCACGCGAATACAGTTCCCAATTTTCCTTTTTTTTAAAACTCTGTTCAAGCACCAAAAAAAAAATTCTTTTCAGTACTGAAATTAACGATAATCCAAAAATTAACCATTAATTTGACAAGAAAAAGGTTGGAAAATAAAACCCATTTCTCCAATTCAGATGTTTAATGATTCGTGCAGATTATCAATTCGAAGTGATAAACAAAAAAGTTATAATTTTTCATAGAAGATAGTGAAAGAGAATTTGTACTTGGAATCTTCTAGGTAACATGAACATAGAAATCAATCCCTATGAGTAAATTGTATTTGAGAACAAGAATTGAAGAGAATTACCTCTGAATTCACGCAGGTTCGACAGCGGAAGAAGAAGAAGAAAGTTGACTTGTACAGGAGCGAGCTTTGATCAGGCCTCTTGAGTTTGGCTTATAGGCCTCTTTTTCAATTGGCTGCTCGAGGCAGCTAAATTATTAATTGCCATTAGGTCCTTAATATTAATATATTTTTATCTGTCTGTACTATCTTAAAAAGTCGATAGCCAATTTCATTGACTGACAAGTGTCCTCCTACATTTTTTTTTAACTTTTTCAAATTTCAATATTTTTCTTTGTAATAATTAAACATTGAATTATGTGGCACGACCTTGATAACTAACGTTGAATCTGTGATCATATTATAAAAATTAAGATATGATTGGTTGGCATTATTCCTTCAATTAACTTTTAATATTTATCTTTATGATAATTAAGCATTGAATTATGTGGCATGAACTTAATTAAACTAACATTAATCTGCGATTATATCATAAAAATTAAGCATATGGAATTTGAAGTGTGATATTTGGGTATAATACAAGAGGTGGTTGTGTATTATTGAAAAAAAAAAAATTTCATGTAATTACACAAGTACATGTGGGAAAAACAAAAGAGAATGGCATATTCATGATTTTTTTTTTTTTTGCAAATGTGATAATTTAGCTCTTGCCTTAATTTTTGGAAATTTAACTCTTAAACTTAAAACTGATAATATTTTTGAATTTAACTGAGCTAGTCATGCACCAATCGTTCAAAAACTTGAAACTTTACAAGAATTTTTATCTTTTTTTTAGATGAGGATTTTTGCCATTTTCAATACCTTATAACGAGACTTCTTATTATTGTATTATTATTTGAAAAATATTAAAAAGATATCTTATTATTTTTTTAAAACTCATTTTCATACCTTAAGTTTGTTTTAGAATATAAAAATATCCATTTTGTCCTTTTAATTTTAAATTCAAAATTTAAAACTTACGAAACAAAATAAAAAAGAAATACAGAAACCATAAATAATATATTTATATTTATCAAAACAGAAAAAACCTGCACAAGCTTAACCTATTAGTAAAACTACATCCGAATTTACGTACAAATGAAGAGTTTGAATTTCTCTTCCTTCACCTAAAAAAAAAAAAAGAGAGAGAGAGAAAACCGCAAACCTACTACTAGGCAAAAAAAATAAAAAATTGAAGACCATGCTACCACAATGCTAGTTGTTCGTGAGTAATAACACCAAACAGTTCTAACTTCTAAAAAAAATTAAATTAATAATTGTGTATCCACTGAATTAATACTCGTTTGCACAAATAATCAACAAATAAATAATTTGTTCAATAACTTAAATTCTTAATAAATAGTATTTACTCGCAAAATGTTCTTGAATTCAGCACTTGATATAACTTTACGAAATTCGGCAGGTTCTTAAACTATGGTCCTCATTTTGGTTATATACATTGTTTTAACTTTTATGCAAAGGCACGACGGATTGTTCTCTTGTTAAAATTAGGAGAAAATAGGTGCCCTCTTACCGTTACCATCGGTATTTGCCCAAATCCCAATTTTGATGCAAAATTAGATCCATAAATTTATAAGAATTTTTTTGGGTTAGGACTGTCCTTTATTTCCTACCCATAAGAACTTTTAATTTTAGCAGTTTGATGTGAGTGGCTGCATTTTTATGTCACGGTTTAAATTTTTAACGGGAACAAACACAAGTCAAATTGTTGAAAAGTCAATCAAACTACTAAAAAAGATATAGTTAGGGGAGATTTTTAAAAATGACTTCTTCAAAAAATTTTATTTGGTCAATGACTTTTTCTTTTTGGTCAGTTTTTGACACAAAAAAAAGGCTTTTTATGCATGAAAACAGTTTTATTTTTTTTTTTACCCTGTTGAGGTTCCTTACTTTGCTACAGTTATTTTTCTTATCTTTCTGAAAAAAACTAGGGCAGTTTACTTGCTCAAAAAAGCTTGTTTTTTGGTGTAAAAAAAAAAAAAAAAAAGAGGTCATTTAGCTCATTAAAAATTTTTTTGGCTTGTTTTTTAAATTATTCCGTTAGTTAAAAATGGTCAATTTTGATATAGCTTTTACCGGGTGTTTGGCAAAGTGGTGGGAACTGCGGTTCCTACCACAAACTCAGTTATGAACAGTATAAAGTTCTTACATGCTACAGTAATAATAAAAAAAAAATTGCTACAGTGTAAAGCTCTCACATGCTACAGTAAAAGTGATTCTCACCACTGATTCTCACCACCTTCCAAACACCCCATTAGATGAATGACCAATTTTTTTAAAAATTAAAGAAATGTCCATTGGGTCAAAAACAATAGAGGAAATGGAAAAGACTATTTCCTCCACGGAAATAAGCTTCTCTTCCTTTAGTATTCTATCTTAGATCGGCAACGACGAGGATGACCATCAACGTTGTGTGGGGAGGGAGATCAGTGGCAATGCAACGCATAAGTAGATGAGCTCTGATGTCAGTGGCGCGAGAAGGGGAACTCTTCGACGACAGTGAAAATTCACTGTTGCAGTGTGAAAAAAGAGGTTAGAAGCATATTTGTAACTCTAAAGTTTTATTAAATTATTCTGGTAGTTCTTAATCTTCACGAAAGTGAACATTGGGTGCCCAACTTTTTTTTTTTTTTAATTTATCAGTCCCTAATTTTTTATTTTAGTCGTTGAAAACCAATTTAAAGGTTAAACAGTTAATTTTAGATGAAAAATATGACAATTTAGTCCGCAAAGTTATCAAAAAAGTGACAAACTAATCTCCAAAGTTATAAAAAAGGTAACCAAATGGTCCCTAAAATTAATTGTCTAACAGTTAAATTAGTCTGCAGCAACTAAAATAAAAGATTGAGGACTAATAAATTAAAAATAAAAAATTAAAGATCAAAATCACGTTTTCATAAAAAGTTGAGGACTAATGTGACAATTTAACTTTTATTAAAAGCAAGTGGCGATCTAGCAAAGTAAGAGAAATGATAATCATTACTTTAAGGTGAGTGTTAAAATCCGACAACCCATCCTAATTTCTCACGCTGAAATCATAACAAGATGAAATCATAACAATTTTCTATTTCATACTAGGGTGTTTAAAGAACTTAGTTTAAATTAATAATTTAAACTTATAAAGAATATAAACCTCTCGTATATTATAATATAAAATAAAAATAAACTATAATATAAAACACTCATTTTTTACCCTACTTTGAACCAAAATATTTGAAATCATTGGTCTCAATCAAAGTTGAAAATCACCCTATTCTTTTACGAAAATCAATGAATATGGCCATTATTATTATTATTATTTTACGTCGTAGATGTGAAATTGCCGGTAATTTAAGGTGATGAATACTTAGAGGGAGTGTGATATATATATATATATATATATATATATATATATATATATATTTTTGGTGGACAGAGGGGGAATACATCTTACTTCATTGTTTCTTTCATTTTATTGATTACGCAAGTTCACGAGACCTTTTCTTAAAAAATAATAAAAAAAAAGCGTTTGTACACTGTTTCCTCAGAGAAAAGAAGGAGTTTGCAGCCCGTTCCACTCCTCGACAAGATGTCATTTTGTAATTGGTAAACATACGAAAACAATAAATTGACGACAAAATGGAGATCAATAAATTAAATAGAAAAGAAACGGCCAAATTTCGTTCCGACAATTTTCCCCTTTTATCGTATAATTGTTATTATTATTATTATTATTTTTTACTTTATCCGCGTGCGACTTTCTCTTTATTTCATTAATTTTCAAGGTAGAAAGAAAAAAGAAATAAAGAGACGCATAACTTCTGATGGATTGATTTTTTTTTTTCAAAAAACCCATATATAATAATAAATTAATATAAAAAATAATTGGCACAAGAATCATTTAAAATGATATTTAAAAAATAGGTATCATAATCTCAAACCAGTCCTTTAAGCTTTGCTCATTTTTACTCTCTTTTCTTTTCTACCAAACAACCTAAACTCCCCGGTTCTAATTCTACTCCTTTGGACACTTTTCATCTTTTACTGCTTTGCTACTTCTTACGTGGAGTTTGGAAGAAGCAAATTAACACTCTTGCTCATATTTGCTTTTTTTTACCCATGGCATGGTTCGCTTAAAATAGGTCAGCCTTTTTTTTTTCTTTTCGTTTTTCATTGATATGGGCTGGAATTCCTTTGGATTGTTTGATGATTTTTGAAAACAAAGTTTTTTTTTTCGGTATAATATTTTTATTTTAACTTGTTTATGTTTTCATGGCAGAATAGCTCATGCTTTTAACTAAAATTAGTGAGCAATGAAAAACCGTCTGTTTTTCCACGGGCTAGCTCTTCAACATGTCCCAACTTCGCCTCCATTGTGGCTCGGGGATTTATTGCAATGGGATTTTCGAAGGAGATGGTGAAGAAAGCAATCAAGCAAAATGGTAAATAGTTTATACCAAAACAGTGCCTTTCACATAATCAATTAATTAGTTTTACACGTTTTAACCCCCTCCGATGTGGCTCTGGTTGGAACTTGGCACACGTTTTAGCCTATGAGTGTTTTCATCGAATCTAATAATGGTTTCAGTTTGTGGTCGGGTGGAGCCTCGAAGTGTGCGTTTGGTTAAAATATTCTTTAGACTCAATAGATTCAAATTTGAATTTAAGTATCAAGAATATTTTAGATTCTCTAAAATCTGAATCAAATAAGTATCAAAAATCTAAGTTTTCAAAGTTTTGACACTCTTAATGCTCTATATCTTTACTACAGTAAAAGTTAAAATTCTCGCTCCTCTAATTGGGGAAAAAATCATAATTTCTTTATTTGATATCCAATTGAGATATTTTTTTTCATTATCTTCCTACTGAAGAGAGAAATAAATTAAGATCCATATTATATATTTTTTAATATTATTAACATTAAGATTTTATTAGATTTGTTAATAAATCAAAAAACTTTTTTCACTACCTCTCTAAGCACAACTTCTAATTTTATTTTATATTTAGATTATAACTTAAATACACATTCAAATGTTAATTCGAATAACAATTTAAATTACTAATTCAAATCACACAACTCAAATCAAATCACTAATTCGAATTTATTTACCAAATGGACCTAAGTGAATTAAGGTCTTTAGCGTCTGAATTAGTAATTGTATTACTTTGATTTGAAATGCAATTTTCTTTTCCTTTCAATATATATATAGTTATACACTTTTTGGTTTTGAGTCCTGTTCTGTTTAATCCTTGTGTGTAGGAGAAGATAACGAGGAGGCTATATTGGACACACTAGTAGCATACGATGCGAGCAAAGTTGTTGATGTGAATTCAGTCCTCTAATTTCTTTACATTGAGAGACAATTAAAATTGGGGATTTTTTTGCAAACCGCCACAGGCCCTTAGAATCCTTCCACCAGACCTCTCATCACTCCTTTTGCTTTCTCTGACAATATTACTTAAGTTCTTAATCTAGTGGTAGTTTCACTTTCATCTCTAACATCGATTGCATGAACCCGTTTGAGAACATATGTTTGAACCAAAAAAATTTAATTCAAATCAATTTTGTTATAGTGCTTCATTACAAAACTTTAAATTGTTACAGTTTTTATATTCTAACTTCTGGTTCGAACTAACATCCCAAACGAGCTCATCTAAAAAACCGAGATGATTAGTGGGTAGTTACAAGATTTATAGTCGGTTGATCCTTGGATTGAAGGAGAAAAGTTTGGGCCAAAGAGTTCAAAATTATTGGTTAGAAAATCTTAAACCGTTTGAAGTTGAACAGCGAAAACAACAAATAATCCAAAGAGGCACAATAAAGAAAAATAAATAATGCCTCTTCATTTGTCTTCTCATCCTATTTTCTTCAAATTATTCATGCAAGTAAGCTGGTATAGCGTCTATATTTTAAAGAACGTTACCCTTTTGTCCTTTATTTTCTTGGATTTTGCAGGATGATGAAAAGCCTTGTTCAGAAGACAAACATCTTTCAAACGAACATTCCCTTAATACTCCCGCAAAAAATATTCATTGCATTTACATCTCTCATGACGACGACGACGACAATAACTCCTCCTTGGCCACGATAAAGCTGGTATTTTTCGTTCGTGTTCTTTTTGTACCTTTTTAAGCTCTTTTTTGTTTTCTATGTCAACTAATAGATCGTTTGGAAGAACGGTTGAAATCATAAGTTATAATAGTAAACTTCGTAAAATTATTAGATGCTACAGTAAAAAGCAAAAAATTGCTACCGTATAAAACTCTCAAATGTTACAATTTTCAGACCAAAACTATTGGTTTTAACCATTTCTTTCAAACGGCCTATAAGTAAATTTGTATGTGATTGACCATATCCAATATAAATGTTGATATTAATGCCATATTTAATATCAAAATGTGTTTATTTTAATTTATAGTCCAAAACATACTATTCAAATTACTAAGTTTTCATGCGTGTTTGGTAGCGGTAGTCTACACCACTTTCTTAGTTATAAATAGTGTAAAACTCTCACATGTTATAGTAACAATAAAAAAAAAATTGCTATAGTATAAAGCTCCCACATGCTACAGTAAAAATAGTTTTAACCAACGGTTCTAACCACGCTGTCAAGCACTAAAGTTGTAAAAATACATTTTTAAGTTTGAAATAATTTAAGATGCCAATATTATATTGATTAAATTAAAAAATTACTACATTAACCAACAACAATTTAAATTTGATATATGTCATATTTGGTGTTAAATTTATCACCAAGTATAGCACACGTGAAATTTAGTCTCAAAATATAGTATTGTATTGGAGAATATTTTTTTTACTCAAATGTTAAAATTTGTATTGCACGTTAATTTGATATTACATTGAAGCTGCTCTTGCTAGATACAATCTTTCCAAGTTGTAAAAGGAAAGAATTATAGTTTACATCATTTTCTTGTTCTGAATTGTTCATGTACCAAGTATTATGAAAGCCCAAATGTTCACTATTGAAAAGAGTTTACATACGTCTCTCTCTTTTTTGGTATCCTCTGTTTCTAGTCAGTTTGACTCGTGCTTTTAGGTGGGTAATTCTGATTTCTAATGGCTTTGCTGATGCTTAAAATGTTTTGAGTTCCTTGAGCTAAATTCTGAGATATGGGGGAAGGTAACCAAATCAACATTACTAACTTTAGGCAAAACTGGTTAAGAGGGAAAGAAAATGGGAAGGAAAGAAAAGACACATATCTTTTTCTTTTTCTTATTTTTTTTTTTTGAAATTAAGTGTGCAGGATACGAACTCTGCACCTTATGACATAGTTAGGTGTGATATTAACTCTAGGTTATGCTTGTGATCACAAGAAAGACATATATCTTAAGCAAGAAAAATATACAAAAAAGAGAAAAATCTGTCGCTTAATCAGAAAAATCTGTCGCTTAATCATTTTCTCCTCCGCTTTCTCCTACCAAATGATCAAAAGAATCAAAATCCATTCACTAATCCCTCACCCCTCTCCATCTATTCACTTATCTTTCCCGTCAAGCAAGCTCTTATGGTAGAAAATCTGCAAATCACAATCAATTCTGTGAAAAATATAGTCACAACAATTAGGACTATTACAAGGTTGTGCACCAAACATAAGAATAAGATCATCTAATACAAATACAATCTTCCGCTTTATCCTAGGACAAAAATATAACTTATTTTGCTTAGCAATCATGTAATTGACTAGATTGACTAATTTTCACATTTCAGGAAAGGCAAGATGATACGTTGTCACTTCTAGTGGGTATGGGATAGCATGCCAAGGAGGTTCGGACGGCCGTCGATAAGCTAGGTGGGTTCTCAGCCTTTAATTTACAATTTCAAGTACCAAGTATATTTTTCATGTCATGGCGCTGGTAAGAATACCAGTTTAGATGACGTAACTCTTTCTTCTTAAGGTAAACTTCATTTTACTTTTATTTTCTCGCGATGATCAATTTCGAAAAATAATAAGGTTCGTCTTAAGTCTTTTACAAAGGATAAAAGTTGAGATAAATGAATTTATTATTGTTATAGCTTTCTAGAATCATTGTTACATGAAATAAATACTACCCCTATATATACAAATTAAAAAAAAAAGTTTTGTTTATTTACCTTAGTTTTTATTATCTAAAACAATGCAGGTCAAGATGCGGATATAACAGAATTGATTGACCACATTTGTGCTGCACGGTTAGAAAAGGAACCAGAAGGCCATCTTTACAGGCCAACTTAAGAGGAAAAAATAACACAAGTAAAGGTAAAGGGGTCGACTGATCTTTAATACTCCACAAATATAATTAAAGCAAAAAAATAAAAACTTGTGTAGGAGCTCATTTAAACATCACTCGTTACTAATTGTTATGATCTAATGACAGCCAAAGGACGAGTACTATTTTTTCCCGGAAAAGAGGAGGCGGCTTGGCAAAGACATAAGCAGAGGATATTATTGCGAAGAAAGTGTAAGAGAGGAAGATGATCATGTTCAAGTCCTCCATCACCCCAACCCCATGATTGGATTTGGAGTACCCGACAATCCATATCGGGGCAGAAACGAAAGAAAACTGCCAGAATCAGCTATGGCACCCCCATACTACGAAAACGTGGCATGTACTCCTAAGGGAGTTTGGCCTCGTATTTCTAGCTTCTTGTACGAGGTTGAACCAGAATTTGTCGACTCTTTCCACTTCTCTGCTGCTACTAGAAAAAGAGGTTACATCCATAACCTTCCAATAACCAATCGCTTTCCTGTTCTTCCAATCCCTCCTCTCACAGTACAAGAGGCGTTTCGTCTGATGAAAAAGTGGTGGCCGAAGTGGGACAAGGGGACCAAGCTGAACTGCCTCCTGACGAAGGTCGCTCCCACCACGGTCATCGAGAAAATAAGGAGTGACGTCGTGAGGTAGGACGGTGGTGATGAGCCTCCGAAGGAGGTCAAACGGAGAATTCTGGAGCAATGTAAGAAGTGGAACTTGGTTTGGGTTGGGAAAAACAAAGTTGCATCTCTTTATCCGGAAGAGTTGGAATTTTTGCTTGGATTCCCAAGAGGACATACAAGAGGGGGTGGGATCGGCACAACAAATAGATACATTGCACTCGGAAACTCCTTCCAGGTAGGTGATTCAATAGGCAATTCAAAAAATGGATAAATTTGTTTTTGCCCTCAAAACTTTGGTTACTATACAATCTTGCCACTTGAATTTGGAAACTCGCATACACATTCTTTAAACTTTAAAATGTTAGCAAAAATGTCCTATAAATTTTAAAATATTGACAAAAATATCCCCTTAAAATGTTAACAAAAAGGGAATTTTAATTGATGTTTTAAAATTTAAGAGATATATATGTCGGTTTTCAAAGTTTAAAAGTAAGATAACATATTGACTAAGATTCGGGAAACAAAAACAAAATTTGTTCTAAAAAAATTATAACGTGAATTAACAATTCTCTTATCAAATAAGTAGATACCAAAAAAATTGATAGTATTTACATTCTTCATAATTAATAATTGGTCCGTTGACCTCATGATGTTAGGCTGCGGTTGGGATTTTTTTTTTTTTTAATTGACCGCAGTTGAAGAGCTCCTCTTATTTCTTCTTTCTTCTTAGTCTTGGCCCAGTGATAAATTTAAACCTTACTCTTTTTTTGAGATGTATGATTTAAATCTCTCACTTCTATTTTCTTTTTTACAAAAGAAACTTATTATACATACGCGCCCTTTGTCTATGATATTTTCAGAAAAACTTTACTTCGTGAATGTACAATTCTCCCAAAAGGATCATAAATAAATAAGTCATCTAATAACACAATTCAACCTACGAAGGTTGGTTTAAAATTCAAATTTTATGAGAAAAATTGTAAAAAAATTGACAGAATTGTGGTTTTAAGTACGTACCCAAACTATTATTCTTGGCATTTATGATTTATCTATCTTCTTTTTGTTTACTTTTTTGTGTTTGCTTGCCAAGTTAATGACAAAACTCGATTTTCAGGTCGACACGGTTGCATATCACCTTTCGGTCTTGAAGCACCGGTTTCCAAACGGGATCAACGTCCTTTCTCTGTTCTCTGGCATCGCCAGCGCCAAAGTGGCGTTGCACCGGCTTGGGATCCGGCTGAGGGCCGTGGTCTCGGTGGAGATTTCTAAGCTGAGTAGGAACATCATTAGGTGCTGGTGGGAACAGACTAATCAACGAGGGAATCTGATTGAAGTAGAGGATGCGGAACAAGTCTCTGTGGCGACAATGGAGCAATGGATAATGAATTTTGGCGGCTTCGACCTTGTGATTGGTGGGAGCCCGTGTAACAATCTCGCTGGAAGCAATCGACTTAGCAGAGATGGGCTCAATGGCCAGCAATCTTCGCTCTTCTATGACTACTTCAGAATTCTACATCTTGTCAAGTCTATAATGGGGGAATGTTCATGACTGAAAACTTTTTTTTTTTTTGCTTGCTGATTGAGAAGAAATTTACTAATTATTCTAATAAATGTTTGGGAATTACATATGTAGCTTAAACCAACTTTGTTATAGTATTTTTTTTTACAACATTTAAATTGTTACAGTATTTTTAGTTTGAAATGAACTCCTTAAACGAGAGCTATAGTAAAGTATCTTATCTAATATCTAATATAACACTATATTTTTATGTGCAACCTGAAATTTTAGCATAAGAGAGAAGGCATTTTTTAATTTCATTTGCTGCAAGATATTGTTGCCAATATCTATATTTAAAAAAATAATTAAAAAAATCAAACTACGTGACGCTTGCGTGAAGATGCTTTAATATGATTGTCACAAAAAATTGAGATAAATGAATTATTTGGGGCAACTACTTAAACTTTTAAACCAACAAAAATATTAGTCACACATTAAAGACTTCGATAATACCAGCGGAGCTACACAACAACAAAAGAAACGATAATTTTAGGCAAACAAACCATGAAACGATAAACTATGTCAGCAGAACAAACGACGCAAAGGAAAACGACAGTTAACAATGGCATGAAACGGCAGCATAAAAAAAGGACAGCAATATTAGGTAAAGACGCATCAACGATCGCGATGTGTAAAAAGAATTCATATGATAGTACAGCATTCATTTTCACACTGCACGAGCAAAATAATGATTCTGAAAGTTGATTCTTTATCATCGTTCTTGTATCAAAATGCAAATAATAATATAATTTGGAAGGATTTACGGCTTTTTACATGTGAATTGGAATTTTTTTTTAATTATTTGAGACTATGTATTGGAATGTGAGTTTGTTAAATTTTTAATTTTGGTAAATTATTTTTGAATTTGATAAATTTAAGGACTATTGATGCTTACCTGAGTACGGCTTCGAATCAACACCACGTACGACTGCACACGGCGTATAGCTCTTCTATATTCGTCTCTACCTGATTGGATAAACCTGCAACAAGAGGATGGACGCTTCGGAGGCAAGAAAAGGTCAGTCAACAGATAAGAGCTCTCCGATGCTCAAGGCAGGGGTTGCTCAGCGGAAGTCGGAAACTTGTTAGGTGGGAAGGAGCGTGTGTCCCAGAATGCAATATATGCATCGTAATTATAGGCTACCACTTGGACTGAGTGTTAGATGAATTTTGGCTATAACCCGAATGTCACATCAAGGCGTGTCAGGTGGCAGAAGACACGTGTCATATCCCTCTGTTGGTGGATTGCTTCTCATCCGACGGTAAGTTGTTTGCTATCTGTTGGAAGTAGAAATTTTTAAATCTAAACCAAATTTAAAGGTTTTACAAAACAAACCAAATCTTTACATTACCATAGAAGTCAGGTAATTTATAAAGAAGACATAGAAAATGAAGTAATATATTGGTAGACTTAGATAACGGGAAAGTTATAAACCAACTAGTAATTGTCCTTTTTTAAGAAAAATAAAGGGAAAGTTTCT
>CAMOHE010047875.1:3764-24516 GCA_946598075.1 Artocarpus hirsutus
TTAACATAAAATGCTATTAATTAAAAGATTTAATGAGAAATAAAAGCTTAAATAAATAATTTAAGCCTTAAAAAATATACACTTTTACGATCTCATTACATAAATGTAATTTTCTCTTTATAAAAACTCCTAATATGCATATGCTTGGCCGCCCTCCACCTTTCGGCCGTAAAAACAAAATTAGCCTATTCGTCCACCATCTATTGTGCCTCCATCTTTGTCGACGAAGATCGCCAACTCTAACTGGCCACGGTAAAACATCTATGCAAAGCACCCAATTGCCACGGACGCCACTGCTCACCTTGCGATTGTAGAAAGCGCCACTTGCCTCGCGACCACTAAAGCCACCGCTCACTTTTCTACAAACACCGTCTCTCCTCAAGGAACCCAACATGCCTCCTTTGTCGTGCTCCACTCGTTTGGCAACCAGACAACATGCCATCTTCGTCATGCGCCTTTTTCGTCATCATCCCAAAAGGCATTGGAGTTTGTTTGCTGACAGTTGGAAACAAAGAAAATTGTTTTCTATTTTTACTCTATGTTTTGAGCTTGGCAAGAAAAAAAGAATTTGTTGATTCTAAAATAAGGGTACTAAACAAGTTTCCGTGGGTGTTTTTGTTTGATTCTTTCAAAAATTCATACAATTGAATTTGGGAAGGGAACCAAATGAGCCCTTATATTTCTAATCAATAAAACATAGAGAAAATTGTATGAAATAAATGATTTTCCAAACTAATGGAAATAAATATCATAATTAATTAGCTTGTTAATAAATAACACTCTTTGAATTTTTCAAAAGTTCGGAGTAGTTTTCTAATTTTACCTAAAATTTAATCAGCATAATCTTTAAAAACCCTAACCTTAATCCTAAATTAAAAATTCTCTCTCCCCCTCCCTCTTGCTCTGATGACGACGGCACAAGAATTGGGAAGCTTGTGGCGAGATGGTGTCTGCGATGGTGAGTTTGTAGCAAGATGGCGATGGCGATTGTGAGACATGTGAGACGGATCGCATCGCATCGTAACTCCTCTCTTCTCATTTTCTCTCTTGTTTTGTAGCTTCGATCCACCGTAGCACCTTTGATCTCAACGAAAGGGAACATCATGGCCACCGTGAGCATCTCGTGGCTCAGCTCCATTGAGTCCAAGCTCACGTTAGAGAAGATGATATCGAGGAGGGCATGAACGAGGAAGACGGTGTCAAGCTTGATGGTGCCAAAGCTGCAATCACATAGAGCTAATCATTGCCCATTGTCGAAGTCATGCAGAGATCTGACTGTTGCTTAGGTTAATAGTCCAATCAACAATTGAAGAAGTGGCTGCCATCATTGCTGAAGGAGAGGAGTAGCAACGTTGAAGAAGATTCCGGTGGCCTTTCCTGAAAAGTGGATGCGAATGGCACTTGGGTAGGGAAGATGAGAATATTTATGACATTATTGAAATTTTAGATCTAAATTATATAATTAATTTCTTTTCCGTAAAAGTGTGATATTAATTTTTATTGCCCTCTAATTGTGGTATTTTCTTCCCTCTTTAAACACAAACAATGATAAGGGCACATAGTTTCAAATTATAAAAATAAAAAAAGGGTTAATTTCATGAATGATCCTTGATGTTTATCTTTAGTCCTATTTTAGTCCCTAACGTTTATCTTTTACTTTGTTTTTGTTTTGGCACCTCCGTTAGTTAAACATTAAATATCTAACTTAAAATTTTTAAAGTGTTATTTTAGTCCATAATCTATTACTTTGTTCACTTTTGACCCCTCTGCTATAGCTAAGAGTTATTAAGGACTAAAATTTGAAAATTCTTAAGCGAAAAACTAAATATAATTATTTTGATGCATGTAATTAAAATTTAAAACAACTTTGTCATATTGTTAATGAGATGAATTTATAAGTATTCAACTTTACCTTTTTTTTAAAAAAATAAAGCTCATTTAAAAAATAATATGCTAAATTATTTTTTATTTTAGTTACATGAATAAAAAAACGTTTTGTATTTAGTTTCTAATTTTAGTTTTTGTTTTTTAGTTCTGATCCTTAATAATACATTGCTAATAGAAGGATTAAAAGTGAAACAAAGTAATATATTATGGACTAAAAAAGAAACAAAATAATAGATTAGGAACCAAAATAAGACACATTAAGAATATTTTGTTAAATATTTAACACCTAACTAACGGAGAGACCAAAAGCAAAACAAAATAAAATATTAAAGATCAATATATGACTTTTTAAACGTTAAGAACTAAATTGGGACTAAAGGTAAAATTCAGGGATCATTTATGAAATTAATAAAAAAAGTAGTGCGATTCAAAAGAAATAAATAACTGGTTCAAAGAATAAACTTACCTTGTGTTTGACAATGATGGTTTACACAACTTTTTTAGTTATAAACAGTGTAAAGCTCTCACATGCTATAGTAATAATAAAAAATTTGCTACAATATAAAGCTCTTATATATTACTGTAAAAATAGTTCTAATTAACGATTTTTATCATTATATTAAACACCCTATTAAATGAATATGACATTATTTATTAATTTTTATCCTAAATATGTTATTTTGTTTTCGGGTAAAATAACCTCCACGTGCCTCTTTTATTAATTTATATATATATATATATATACCCCGGTATTTTTTTATTTTTTTAGAATAACAATATTAGTTTTACTCTCACCCAAAGGTCTGGTTCAGAGGTCTCCCCCAACTCAACTGAACTGCAGTCCAAGGTTCACCATCATCGTATCATCGAAAACCTCGTTGCTTTGCCCTTTTTCGCCATGTCAAACAAAGTTCACGGGAGCCCCTGTGATTCCTGAACCTCAAATCCTCCGGGTAAACCCTACTCTTCTCTCGATTGATTCTTCATTTCCGAAATCATTCCAATATTCTGAAATACTTTTGATCCTTGGAACTTCACCTTCAACTTTATGTTTAAATCAGTATTGTTTGACTATATAAATTATGTTTTACGCCAAAACTAAATCATTAATTATTGCTAATTTTACTATATTTTGAAAATTCAGGGTTTAGTAATGTCTTGAATCGTGGGAAGACTTTGCTGCTCAAGTTTTGTGTAAAATCTGTTTGATAATCGGGCCATCTGAATATTTGCTGCCATTTTTTCAATCTTTTGCCGAGTTGGGTAGTTGAGAAAGATGGTTGGGATTGGGAATTCCATTGCTATGGCTCAGGTTTCGACATGCCCGACGGTGTTGTTTTCGTCCTTGTCTTCCCTCCCACATAGTTCTTCGAATTCTTTGCCTTTTCTTCCACCTAGATCAGGGAGAAAAATCGTCCAGATAACCGCTGCTGCGTCCTCTGGCGATGCTGGTGGGCATGGCCAACTGCCCACTTCAGAGAAGAAGAATCCGCTTGCGGTCGTTCTGGATGTTCCTCGGACTATTTGGAAGCGGACATTGCGGCCGTTGAGCGACTTTGGGTTTGGTCATAGGAGCATTTGGGAAGGCGGAGTGGGGTTGTTTCTAGTTTCGGGTGCAGTTGTTCTTGCTCTTAGTTTGGCTTGGTTGAGGGGATTCCAATTACGGCATAAATTCAGGAAGTACTTGGCTGTTTTTGAGTTTTCCCAAGCTTGTGGTATTGCAACCGGAACGCCTGTCAGGATTAGAGGGGTGACCGTTGGCAATGTTGTTCGCGTAAATCCATCCTTGAAAAGTATTGAAGCAGTCGTGGAGGTGTCCTTTCATCCGATTGAAGTTTGCTTATGGATATTGCTTGATTTTGGCTATGCTAAGACG
The DNA here is from genome assembly GCA_946598075.1 of Artocarpus hirsutus. Lineage (NCBI taxonomy): Eukaryota > Viridiplantae > Streptophyta > Magnoliopsida > Rosales > Moraceae > Artocarpus > Artocarpus hirsutus. Next base: position 7,528 of record CAMOHE010047875.1, read on the forward strand.
TATAACTTTTCTTTTGCAGGTTGAAGATGATAAAATAGTCATACCTCGAAATTCACTGATTGAGGTGAACCAGTCGGGTCTTCTTATGGAAACAATAATCGACATTACTCCCCGTGATCCAATCCCAAATGCTAAAGTTGGGCCGCTTGACCCGGAATGTGTCAAAGAAGGTCTAATTGTGTGTGATAGGCAAAAGGTGAAGGGAAAACAAGGAGTGAGCTTGGATGCATTGGTAGGGATATTTACCCGCCTTGGGCGTGATGTAGAGGAAATTGGTATTGCCAACACTTATACACTGGCTCAACGAGTTGCTTCTGTTATCGAAGAGGCAAAGCCTCTGCTTGGAAAGGTGTGATGTGCCCTTCCGATGTTATTTTTTAGTAGATATTTGCTTGTATGAACTGGAAAGATTTTTCACCCATGTTAAAAGCGCAACTAGTTTGTTACTAGCAAACTGGTGCTTGTTAAATGGTTAGATTTTTCACCCATGTTAAAAATAAATTATTTAGTAATTTTTTTTAACTGCCCACATTGTTCAGCGTTGCTGAGATTCAAGATTTTACCTGAATTTGTTGAGGCACTGATCATATTTGCTGAGAAATCTCCGGAGGGAAAATTAGAAACTCAATTATGGGCATTTATCGAAATCATTATGCTTTTTGGAAGTTCATTATTTAGTTTTAAGTTGTAACTCGATAGATAATGCTCGTTCAAGATTGTAGAGAAAGAATTTGGATTGGTTTCAAAAAATTTAAAAAAAAATGATTTATACATAACCTAATTACATTTCAAATGTGCAACTACTATGTTCATCGACAAGCAGAGATTTCGACAAATCTCATGTCGTTACATTTACTGCTCAAGTCAATAAAATTCTGAAAATTTCACCAATTTTTATTTTTGATTCTATCAAAAAAAAAAAAATCTCTCATGCTCGTGTAGTTGCTGCTCAAGTGCTTCCTATTGTTTGATGTACGTTTAACTTAAAAATGTTGTATTCGAACATGTGTTATTACTTTTTTGATTACTTAAGGTAGACGATGAAGGTGGAAGAGAGAGAATAATGTTAGTAATAGAAGCGGTCCATTGTTTTATTGGTTTTATTGTCTAAAGAAGCAGAAAAAGTTCTGATTCATGTAAAAATTTTAATATGAAAGCAATGAAAGATAGTTGGTGAAAGAGGATTCCTCCTTCTGGGAGTTTCCAGTTACCTTGTGTGTGCGTTCTCATGTACATATATTTGGCATTGATGTAGTGATGTCTCAGATCCAAGCCATGGCTGAAGATATTCAACCTTTGCTAACTGAGGTTCGTGATAGTGGTCTGCTTCAAGAAGTTGAAACGCTAACCAAAAGCCTTACGGTAGCCTCCGAGGATTTGAGGTGAACCATCCCAATTTAAGCTGTATTGCTTCCAATTGTCTTTATTTGCAATTTTTTAATGCTTCTTCCTTTTAAAACTATTGCTTTTTGATGTGATGTAAATTGGTGAAGATTGGTTTTAGCAGCTCTTATTGTTTTCTTAAGAGACCAAGGTGCCCAAAGACTAGATTGTTATATTTTCTGATTGATCAGCTATTTATGATTTCCTGTTGAATAACCATTAATTTTGTTGGAAGCTATCTTCTTCTCAGCTCTGCCACATCAACATAATTTGAACCATTTATTGCAATCTTCATAATGCTTTTGTCTACACTACCACAACTTCTTAGCTCTATCTTCATAACATATAGATCTACGGTACAATACTGGTTTATATGCATGTTTTCTTCGACTCTAGGTTTTGCATGTGTTCTTTTGAGTTCTTACCCATTAGCGGATTGCACTTTTTCCTCGAGATGTGTAGCTTTGTGCTATTGTAAAATATATGGTCTGCGTCATAGAAGAGATAAACATTAAGTATGTGTTTACCAAACCACAAAGGAATGCAATGGGAAAAGTATTGGGATTGGAAAGGCAAGTAAAATAGTAAGAATGGAGATCATCGATTAACTTTCTAGAGTTTACTTGTCTATTGGATGGTGTAAGGGGAAACAATCCGATTATCTTTCCAATGTTTACTAAACTTAGGAATGGAATTCTTATCAATATGATTATTAAAACCATGTTAAAGTAATTTATATTAGAATACCAGGTTACATAATTTAATCATCATTTAATTATAACATGTGAAATTTAAGGTTATCTTAGTAAATTTGGTATTCATTCCCATTGATAAGTAATCAATACTAAAGTGGATGCAAGATTGATATTCCATTTCCTCATTCTCTATGTACTGTTTGGCCCACTAAATTCCCATGACTAATTTTGTAAGTAAACATATGATTAGATCAAAAAGGGAATCACTCTTAGTTCTCCCATTCTATTTCACTAATGCAAAGGAACACATACCCTAAGAATCTGTTTTGCAGATTGAGTGTTGGGAAACACTATACCATGGATATAACCAAGGAAATTATCAACCTCTAGTCCAGTTACTGTCCTGAAATAGTTTGAGAAACTCTAATATGTGCATGTGTGGTGCCTTTTATTTGTTTGTTTTTGTTTTGTTTTGTTCTTTGTTTTGATTTTTGTTTTTGGATGATCTTGCCAATTCAATTGCTAAGTAGCCGCTGAAAAGGTTCGTTCGGATTCAATTTGGCTTTGGTGAAACCATATTATATGTTGCTATTCTTTTAATTAGATGATACAGTGGTCAAGATCCAATCTTGAAGTCTGAATAAATCTAGCTATAAATCAAGAGAACTCAATACTATTAGGAATGATGATCTGAAATCTAAACATTTCACACATACCGCACCAGTACCGTCAACCATAATAAAATCATATTCAAAAGCAAAATAATTTCTGATCTTGGGTGAATTTAGATGCTATGATTAGTACTTTGACTTGTTTAGGAGACCTAATAATTTGTTTACCTGTTTGCCACTTTGCTTCGTAATAGTTTCGAAAAACTTAATTTATCTCAAAAAAAGAAAAAAGAAAAAAAAAGCCACACACACAGAGCATGCAGTGTGCGATTCACTTTCTGGCTTATAATTGCTTAGCATATTGTTCTATGCAGAAGAGTGCATTCATCCATTCTGACTCCAGAGAATACAGAACTAATTCAGAAGTCGATATACACTTTAATTTTCACCTTAAAGAACATCGAGGTAAGATCTAGTTAAAAATCTGTACTCTCTTTCCTTTTTTTTTTTTTTTTTTTTTTTTTTTTTTTTAACAAACGGCATAATTCTCGTTCAGCACGTTAAAGTATAATGTTGTGATCAGTTTTTCATTTTCTGTCTTTCTATTTTTGCAGAATATAAGCTCTGATGTCCTTGGATTCACCGGTGATGAGGCTACAAGAAGAAACTTGAAATTACTTATCAAGTCTCTCAGCAGGTTGCTATAAAGTTCGTTAAAGGAACTAGTCTTTATAACATAAAGATAGCGTCATTATCACAGAAATCGCTTCCAGGTTCCATAATTATAAAGAAGAGATAAAGTTAAGTGTTGCTCCGAGTCTTTTTGTTTTTTTGAAAGAAATGTTTCTCCTTACTGTTCAACTTAAGTCATGCCCTTTTAGCTGCGGTTGCATAGATAAAAGCTTTTGATTGTTGGAGCTATATTTTTCGTTCATCTTTAGAGTTCTCTTGATGTGTTTTTAGATCCATGGTTGCTTATGTCCTTTATTTTATTTTATTTAATTTTTTTCCTTTTCAAAACCATTTTGAAGCTGCAAATATCCTTTTAGACTGATTGTCTTGAGAGTTATCTCGAGAGCTTTATTTGTTGCTCTGGGTTCTGTTTTCTATGAAAGTTGCACTCTGTCACTCTTTCAGATATTCTCAATTGGGTTTTACTAGAAAATGGTTTTAGGGTCGGCTCTTCATGCATCTCTGGAGTTGAGCTTGATCCTTTTTATTTTCCTTTTTGGTTTAGGATTTGTCCATGTCTCTATTGATTTTCGGTTGTTGTCCTCATGTTTTACATACATACATACGTTATATATAATACTATGCTTGTAATCTCTTTTTTTGATAAAATGAGTGGAGCGGTTAGTGTGGAATGTACTTGCTTGAAGGTGTCAAAGTCAGGTGACATTTGGTACGCAGGATCTGGCCACTTAAGTTCCTCCCCTTTTTTCTGAAGTGGTTTGTACCACAGTGCCCGTTTGGTTTGTGGGTTCCAAACATGGTGTTTTGAACTTTTGTCGTTTTAAAAAACTGTGTATGAACTTTGGTTCAAACCAAACAGCCACTGAGGTATTTTGGTTTAAAATAAATCCTTAGTTTGGACCAAGTCTCAAAAATACATGCCAGATGCTCGTTCATTTAAATTCTTTGGTTCAAATCAAGTAAACCGATGAACCAAACAGACCAACCATCATTTTTCAAACCTTTAATTTCAAACAATCATGTTTTGAACTAATGAATCAAACGGATAGTTAGGATGTTCTGGCAATCTATGATGCTATTTATCCTCTTGCCATGTATGGTGTTTGGGAACACTATTAAAATCGTAATTTTGTAGTTTTAACTAATTTTTTTGCAGCGTTTTCTTTTTCATATTATGGTTTTAACTAGTAGTTTCGACTACGCTTTTAAACATCCTAAAAAAAGCTATGCTTCAAAAGGGACAACCGTCGTAGGATTTTTGTGGGTTCTTGTCCTAATCACGTGTTTCTTGGAAATTTCTCGTGAGTGGCTGTAATGTGCCCCTGGAAACAGGTTGGTATGCTATTCAATCACTGTTTTAGTTGTTTGGCTTTTCCAAAAAAAAATCGCCTTACGGTTTTGTGGTCTACAATTTGTCATAGGGTGTATCACTGTACATTTGTTCTGTTTGTCGTGTCTAGCCTATCTCTCCTAAATGCATTTGCTTATATTTCTTTTCCTTTTATTTTTCATTCGAACCACAAGGAAGACCGACCCGTAGATTATTTTAGGACAACCTTTGGTGTTGAAGGCAAAAGCATGATCTCAGTTCTCTGGCAAAACTTCAGGAAAATACTTTAATTATCCCTGGGTGTTTGGCATAGCTTTTGAAAACGGTCCCACTCACTAGCAGCGTTATATCAGTTTTGGTAAACCGGACAAACAATTTTGTTTCATGAAAGATTCTTTGACAGTGACCAAAAAACCACTGTTGCAATTTTTGAGGCGTTAAATTTTTATCATGTTTGGTCAAATTTAAGTGGTTCTAATAGGATTTAACATTTCTTATTACGCTAAGGTATTTGAGAACGCAATTGGAACTATAAAATGTATTTTTATTCAACTTTTGTTATAATATTTTCTCTTGTAAAATTTAAACCAAAAGTTAATTGGAACTACAAAAATGTAGTTACAACTGCGTTCTCAAACATCGTACAGTATCAAACAAAATTTCATGCCGTAGAAGCTTTCTTGTAAGGGATGTTTGTTTAACGTGAAATTGACATTCAAGGGATTGAATACGTGTTATCATTGAATTGAGACACCATGGCAAATATATGGGATGGTTGTTTCACATGTTAGGAATCAAAAAGTTTTGTTTCAAAGCAGTTATGTTATTGTATTTTTCTCTTATAAAATTTAAATTATTATAATGTATGTAGTTGAAACTTTTTGTTCAACTTGACAAAATAAACGCTCAAATGGAAGACTCTTCCTTGCATATGGGAAGCTGGTTTTGTACCGAGTTTTCTTGACTTGCCTTTTAATATCTAGTGAAATTAGATCGGTGACAACTAATGCAAGACAAATGTATATTGTTGATTACTAATAAGAGTTAATTACATAATTATACCTTATTGTCTTGATTATTTTTTAGTTTATCTTTTTGTTTAGAAACTATAAAGATAATAAATTTTAAAGTTTATTTCAATTTTATCGCTAGTAGACTTTGTGGACAAATAATGGAGATAAAACAAATATCTTTTTTTTAAAAAAAAAATAGATGTTTGTTTTAAGATTTTTTATGTTTTTAAATCCATAAGATATTTTTCATAATTGTTTAAGAGCTATTATGTTGTTTTGCCCAATGTTTTATATTCATAGGGATCAAATTAAAATTAGGTTTTAAATTCAAAGGTTAGTTTTGTAGCTTCTAATCCTTACTTACTGATAATAGAACTAGAGAACTATTCAAAAGTTACTTTGTATACTAAAGGGAAAGAAGAGAAGGTGAGCCAATTCTTTGAGTTGAAATGCCTGTGATTTGAACTCAACATAAAGGGACTTAATTGGAAAGGAAAAAGGGTAGCAAAGAAAAGTGAAAAAATGAGAATAGTGATTATTGATTTCGTATTCAATGTTTACTTGTCTATTAGATAGTGTGATAGGAAACAAACCTAAATTCTTTCTAGTGTTTACTAACTTAAAAGTGGTGATCATTGGTTTCTTATTTACTTGTCTATTAGATAGTGTGATAGAAAACAATCCAAAATCATTTCTGGTGTTTACCAACTTAAAAATGGTGATCTTATCGATATAGGATTAACGATATCCCATTAATTTGGAAACTTGGATGTAAGAGCGTAAATGTCTCCTTCACATTTGATGTGTATCTATAGATTGGCCGTTTAAAACAATGGCGTATGAGTTGTTCTCTTTTTTTTTTTTTTTTTTTTTAATTTTGTATTTAAAGGGATTTATTAAAAGAACTAATTCAGATGTAGTCCTTTTCAATATATTCCCAAAATAATTTCCAAAGTCAAAATAGAAATTTACGTGATTCCTTTAAAATCACCCAATTCCAACATTGATTGCACTACGTCGAGAATGAATTACTAGGGAGCTCCAATGTGAGTGCCAAAAGAATGGATTTAGGCATCTCTTGGTAGGATTAACCATTGTTTATAGCCCTCAAAGTGGTAAATTCATATTATTTTAGGGATTATTTCATAAAATCACTCTAAACTTCCTCATTTCAACATGCTCTTTGAATTTTGAATAGGGTTCATTTCACCCCCTTAAGTATGTGAAGTGGTTTGAAATACCCCTTGAACTAATCTTACTTTATAAATATCTGTTGAACTATTGATTTTATTTCAATTTATCCCCCAATATTTCTCAAAAAGGGCACAAATTGATTAAAAAAATAACAATTCAAAGAGCAAATTGAATTATAAAGAATTCTGGAGGCATTTACAAATTATAAGCAGTGCCATATCATCATTTTGTTAGTACGAGTTATAGGTACACGTTTTACGCATGCATTGCTTACATTCTTTTTATATCAAGATACAAACTCATATTTTATTATCCTAATAGTTTAGTTTAGTGAGAAAAAAAGTTTGATAGAACACATTTCAAAAAGAAAAAAATTTACCCTAAAAAATTAAAGAAAAAAGTTTTTGGTGGGGAAAATTATACAATAAATAATATATAGGTGGTTATATGAAAAAAAAAATTAGGGAGGAACACGTCTATGAAGAAACTATTTAAAGGGAACAATTAGTCAAAGATAAACATTTATTAGAGTCATAGCTGAGAAAAGAATTTACTAAAAAAAGGTTGGGTAATCTTACATTTGAGAAAAATTGTTTAAATAAAAAAAGATTACGAAGCTGGTTATACACTAAATCCAACGCTAAATCCATACCTAGGGGTGTTCATGAGTGGTTTTGAGCGGTTTTTCCTCCAAACTATCAACTAAACCAAAAATAAATTTTATATTTAAGCAGTTTGGACGGTTTGAGTTTAAGATTAAAAATGTTTGTAATATTTAACTAAAGTTATGAAATGTCCAAAAGTCAGCATTCAAATAATACGAATAAAAGTACCAATAATTAAATATAAGTCACAACAATACAAATTAAAGTTCACCAACAATTAAACTAAAAGTCAAAAGTACAATTAAATAATATAAACCAACAATCGAACTAAAGAGTCAAAAGGAGAAATAAATATTAGAAAACAAAACAATTATATTTAAACTTGAATTAAAGCTTTACATTTGTGTTGATAAACCTCACATGTGTGTAATTGTAGAGGGTGAAAAAGCTCATCTTGTATATGTAGAACCTCTTTAATAACCAATGAAAAACAACATATATAAAAAGATGAAAATTTAAATAATCATAGGAATGGCGGTTTAGATGCTGTTTGGATGGATGGTTTTAGTGGTTTGTGGAGTCTAAAACCACAAACCAAATTACCTAAAATTATTTGTGGTTAAAGCACCCAAACCGTCCCCAAAAAACCAGCAATTTGGTTTGGATTAGGCGGTTAGGGCGATTTGGTAGATTTTTTGAACACCTCTATCCACACTTGACTCTACTATAAAGTGAAGAATTTAAATCCCTCCATCCTCAAATTAAAAAAAAAAAAAAAAGAGTAGATTAAAGAAGAAAAAGTTGCCCAAAAATAAAATCTCAAGTCACACTTGATAAAATGTTATTATAGCGGATGTAAAAAAATATACAACAAGGATAACTTAAAAAAAAGTATTTTAATTATATATATTAAGTAAAATAATTCAATCAATTGAATCTAAAATATCAAGAAGAAAGCAACATAAAAAGTACAAAGGTGAAAATAAAAAAAAATGAAATACTAAAAATGCAACTAAAAAGGAGGGATGACAAAAAAAAAATTATAGGGGAAAAAAAAGGATGAAAAAGCAAAAGTAAAAAATAAAAGGGTAAAAAAGAAAAAAAAAGAAAAGAAAAACCAATAAATTTAAAAATAGAAAAAAATAAAAAAAAAAAGTGAGGGAACAAAGTCAAAACAAAAAACAAAAAACAAAAAAAGAAAAAGGGAGGGAAGCGATTTTGTTCCCCCTCTCTCCACGTGTCACATCGTGTTGGAAAAGGCCTTCAAGCCTTTCATATATAGTATATAAAGGTGAAAATTAAAAAAAAAAATTGAAATACAAAAAATGCAACTAAAAGAGGAGGGATGAATTCACCAAAAAAAATCACCAAAAGAAAAGAGTAGGGATAACACAAAAAATTATAAGGGAGAAAACAAAAAAAAGCATGAAAAAAGCAAAAGTAAAAAGAAAGAGGGTAAAAAAAAAAAAAAGAAAGGGAAAACCAAGAAAAAAGAAGAAGAAGTGAGGGGACGTCAAACTAAAAAAAAATAGAGAAAACAAGAGGGGAATATTTCCACATGTTGCAACATGGTGGAAAAGGCCTTAATAGTCTTTTACATATAGGACTAGTTATAGGCACACACTTGGCACGTGCATTGTTTTTGCATTCTCTTATACAAATGTCTACAACCCTATTTGATAAAAACGGTTTCTAACTGTTTTTTAATATTTGAACCACTTTGAATATAGTGTTTTCTCTTATATAATCAAAAAACAATTTAAATAATAAAAAACTATGCCAATCGCTCTCCCAAACAAACTACAAAATTTCCTTCGAAATTTAGTTTTCTCATTTACTAATCTCCTAATAGTTTAGTTTAGTGAAAAAAAAAAGTTTAGTTGTTAAGGGAAAAATAATAAGAAAAATTAGATAGCAAATTATTTAGGGGTTACATTTTAAAGAAAACTATTTGAGGGGAGCAATTAGGGGAAAATATTTATAAGGGTCGTAATTGAGAAAAATCGACCAAAAAAAGTTTAAGTAATCACATATTAGAAAAAAATATTTTAATAAGAGTGTAAAAATAAGTTTTTCTTTTTTTAAAAAAAGCAAATAGAAATAAATGCATGTTACTAAAAAAAATAAATAAATGCACCTTTAAATCAAAACATGAGTTTGGTTTAATGTTTATCTAAGAAAGTGTTAAGGTGTGTAAACAAATAGGATTTTGTTTCAAACAGAAGAACTCAACGGAACCATATAGAAATTAATTAGGAGGTAGTATGAGAAAATAGTAGATGAGAAGCACACTATAAAAATATTTGAGTAGGATATATGTAAGAGAAAATATTTATAAATAAATTTGAGAAAATAACAATTACGTAACAAATAGTAGTTGGAAGTGCTATTGGAGGAAAAAAAAACATATATAAGTAAAGAAATGTGTAGAAATCAAATTGAAAAAGCCGAAAAAAGCTTAAATGCAAAGGAATAAGATCGAAATTTGTAAGTCACACTTTGTAAAATAATATTTCAAAAGGAAGTAAAATAGTATGGAATAAGAAAAAAGTTTAAAATATTTTGATGATATATATTTTTAAGAAAATTAAAAGGTGATTATGAAGAATATTTAACATAGTAGGTTGAAGAAACAAAAAAAAAAAAAAAAAAGGCACCAAAGTGATCGGAAACGAAAAATGAAACACTAACATACAAACGAGAAATAAGGGAAAAAAAACCCAAAAATAACGATGAAAGAAGTGGGAAAAAATCGAAATAAAAAAAGGATGGGGAATAAAGAAAAAGGAAAAAAAAGTAAAAATAAAAATAAAAATTTAAAATTAAAAGGGGCAGGGTGTTTCATCTAAAAAATAATTATAATAATAATAAACGGCAACGTTTTGTTCCCTAGCCACGTGTCAAAAAATGGGAGACACATTTGCCCCTTTTATGTAGGGTAAGAGAGAGATTAAAGCTGGGAAAAAAAGAAGAAGGAAGATTTGTTTCTACCACGTGTCCATCAATGGTGAAGAGCTATTGGCTGTATACGGTAGCAGATTACAGAGAATAAATGATCATGAATGTAAGAGAACCAAATGGCTCCTTTTTCAAGAGGCACTTACGAAAAGGTAATTATCTGGAGAGGTTCTTAAATTTTGAATATTGTAATAATTTAGTCTTTAAATTTATTTAATAAGACTAAAATAATCTCCAAACTGTGATAATGTGGTTTTTGAACTAATTTAAAAGGCTTAAATAGTGATAGTTGACACGGTAACAATGTGACGGTGTAGTAGTGTCACAGTGTGGCTAGTCAAGTGAGATAACTGATAGGATAGCTATTCGGTGATTTTGTTGAGAAAAGGGTGAAGCGAGGGAGTGACGCGAGATCAATGCTATAGGGAGGAGTGCCATAAGGTGAAAGCCATCGTGATGTTTTCCATTTAAATTTTTTAATAGTGACTAAAAAAGATTGTTTTTACTATTAAAAATTAATTCAGAAACTATTTCATCATATTAAATGTCACAATCCGCCTTTTTAGACTGTGATAAAACTCTTTCTTACTTATTTTGGGGCAAAAATTTAGGAATTTTTTTTTAAACTGAAATAAATGATTTACTTTGCAATAATTTTTGGTAACTTCCAAAATACTTTCACATACTTACATTTACATAATCATTCTTACTTTTACAACATTTTTCTTTCTTTTAAACATTCCGTTTCAAAACAACTTAATACATATATATAGCGAAAACATACTGTAGCGGACTCCATACCCGACCTGTACACATCATCCATCCGCCAGCTCATCGTTAAAATTTATTCTGACATTCTCGTCGGAATACATACAGTATGACATACTTAATGAGCTAACTCCCAATAAGTCCCATATATCCACATCGACAATCAAATAAATGCATGATTTAATTATGCTTTCTTATGAACTTTTCTTATTTTGATCATTTCTTATCTTTTATTAGGGCCCAAGTGTTTGTACCATTGCACAAATTCATTTAGGTCTACATAATATCGTGACCATATTTTATTCTTTAAACTCCCCTTACTTCAAGAGTCGATACGACACTTTTTTTAACTTCTGGTGACATATTTACCAATTCATTTAATATGGTTGTCATACCATGCATGAAATGATAATCACATGTTATCCATGATATATAAGTTCATAGGCATAGTAGAGTACATATAAGTGTCCACTTCATACACATACATGTATTCATTATTGTGCACACAGGAACACAATATAAGGTACATAACAATACATAACATGTTATATACTTAGGTATTCTAATCGTATACATACAGGTATCGATTTTATACCTCTAGGCATTGATTTCATAGCAACATACAAGTTCACATTGTACCAAATACCCTAATATTCCCATACATGTATTCTACACCTATAATTTCATACTGTAGGTGAGAAGGGTACTTACTTACTTTTGAGCACTACAAAATCAACTTCAGTCGCCTTTCTCCTAGACTATTAGGATTCTGTTGGCCAATTACAAAACTATTAGCCAATTTCAATACTTTTTATTACAAAACGTTCGTTATTTAATTTTTTGAGTTGTCTCATTATACACAACTCTACATATATTGATTTTTCTTATTTCTTTCTAATTCTACCTTGTCGTCACTTACGAAGGGTGCAAATCTTTTTAATTACTTTCTTTCCATATCTGAGACCTTTTTAGAGCTATTAAGGTTATTCGGACAAAAATGACGATTTTACCCTCCGTAGCTCTATAGACCTATCCGAGCTCGATCCGTTATTTTAACATCAATAGCCACTTATTAACTTAAGAATAATGTCCTAGTGGCTCGTATCACTTTATTTCCCTCTTATGCTCATTTTTCATAAAACTTTACGGTTTAGTTCCTAAATTGAAAATTTTGACAATTTTGTCCCTTGGGGCTAAAATTTTTCTCTTTACACCAAAATTTCTTATTTTTCATAAGAAACATTTTTGCTTGAAGTACCATACCTCAAATCATTTTGAAAATTGATGTTTTTGCCATTTTAACACTTTTTCACTTTTAACAATTTCTTGAAAAATAAAAAACTCACAAATGGTTGAGTTTTTTGACTAATCGTTTGCGATGTTTAACAATTTCATCGAGATCTACAACTTTTGTATTTTAACTTTTCTCAAAATCTCATTGTACAGAGGTGTCTTTAGCTATTTTTCAAATCTGTCGAGGAAAGAAATTTTCTTTTAATTTAGTCCTTAGGACGTTTTTGTCAAAATCCTTTTCAAAATTTCAAATCTACCCCTGCAGAAACCATTCCATGCCTAACTCAGGTCATTCTTATGCTTAAACCTCATTTTTACAAAATCTAACCTTAAAATTGCAAAAATATAATTTTATGCAAAAACTACCATTTTGCACCATAAATCAAAATTTCACAATTAAAACATGCCATTCATCACTTTCCCATGAAATTCCATCAAACATAACTCAAAAACTCATATGGGTTTGAGAGAATAAAAATCCATACAAAATTCTTCAAAACTTTAAAACTCAAAACTTACCAAAATAACCTCCTTTTGATTTCTAGCCTTGAAATTCCTTTTGAACTACCTTCTAAGCCTCCTTTTCATGCAAAAATAGCATGGGTTAATATTCTTTCTTCAACCCATGAAAAACCCTTTAAAAACTCATTAAAAAGTTTAGAATTTCACCTTAAATCTTGTGAAAATCCTTGTGCTTGTTTCTAAAATTGTTTTGGGGTTATTTTTGCAAAGTTTGGGGTTGAGAAATTTTTTTGAAGGTCTCAACAATGGCTGCCGAACTTGGGAGGAGAAGAAAAAGAAAAAAAATTTGTGATAACTAAGCCTTAAATGCATCCTTATCCACTTGGCGACTCATGGTCACCCACTTGATTACCCTTTAGGTGTCCTCATGTTATTGGGCCACATTTCTAGCCTTGGTGGCCGAATCAAATTCGATTGGGTGTTCACTTTGTTGGGCCCAAAATTTACACAGTGTAATTTTTCATCACGCAGTATTTTTCTTATACTATCGTGGTTAAATCAATGTATTTTTTATCCTTAGACTGTGTAAAAATATTTAATTTACTTTTTGTTCACTTTTGGAGGCCAAACGTGACATTTTTTGTATCTGCGTTTTCATTTAGCAGTATTCTTATACTGTCTGGCCTCCATTCTACCCCAAGTCAGGGTTTGGACAACCTCTATGTCCTATTTATACTCTAATCATCTATTCGTTTATACCCCAATTTTACAATTAATTGTGATATAAAATTCATTTTATGGGTATTATTTACAAATTTTTGAGTAATTCAACTCATAAAATCCGTATTCTACCATACCCAACATTGCATCACATTTGCCATAAAACATGAAATCAATGTCGTTTATTCATACTTTATCGTAATTTTTACAAAAATTACAACTTTTTACAAAAATCACATTTTTTTAAGTAAATTCATTAATTGAACCCAATTAAATATTAGGTTTTATTAATGAAATTTTCTCGGTCATTATATTAAATTAGCTCAATGACCAAATTGTCATAATATTAAAAGTTTGAGGACTATTTCAGCATATTAAGTTAATTTAAGGACTAAATTGTCATAATATTATAAGTTTAAGAACTTTAGAACTATCAACCCTTCATGAAATTAATTCTAAATAATGAAACTAGAGAGTTATCTCTAGCTTTCCTTTTCTTATGGTTTCTCAATATCTTTGTGATTTGATTGGCCTTCTTTCTTGTTTACTTGAATGTCAAGTAAGAAAACTCCTAGATATTGATCTTATGATTTTTAGCTTTTACTAAAGTTCGTAGTTATCCTTAACCAAGGTAGACACTCCTTAGAAGGATGAACAAAAAATCCAACAATCCAATAAATCCGATTTAGCATGCATAATAAAATTAGAGATAACCTAAACTTAAAGAATTTGAATAAGAATTTGCATTAACGCAACCATTCTGATTTTTTATTGGATGGATTTAGGTTGAGTTTTCATAATCTGGGATAATCCAAACCCACCTAAAAATATTTATTATATATATATATATATATATATATTGTAAGTTAATATAATATGGTTACTAATACTAATGGCCTCTAAACTATAAGGTCTCCCCTAATTTATCTCTTTGAACTTTAAAAATTACCACTTTGCCTCCTTGAACTTTCAAACCTCCTCAATATACCCTTTAAACTTTAAAAATCACCACTTTGTCCTTATGAACTTTTAAACCTCCTTACTTGCCTCTTAAACTTTAAAAATCACTATTTTTCTCCTAAACTTTCAAAATTAGTCATTTTGCTTTTCGAACTTCTAATTTTTAATTCAAATAGATAGAATTAAGCTCAAGTGATTTGCACTTGGGAGTCGTAAAACTTCATTTTTGCCCTTACAGGTGACCCATATGTAAATCATGTGGGCTTAGTTTCATCTATTTGAACAAAAATCAGAGTTTCAACATGCAAAAATGAAGAGCTTTGAAAGCCGAGAGATAAAATTTGATTTTTAAATCTCAAGAACCAAAGTGAGGAGTTTTGAAAGTTTAAAGAGCAAAACTATGATTTTTAAGTTCAAAGGGCGAAGTAAGAGATACCAGAAAGTTTAGGAGTCATTTCGTGTTAACAACCCAAAGAAAAATCTTTATAGTTTATATAGAGTTTTTTGGTTTTATACTTCTTTCTAGTTTCTAGTTCACACTAGAGAAGCTCTTAAAAAAGACATTTGTTGTCTTATAGCTTGTTTGGCACTGATGGTTGGTATCAATATTGTTTTAAAATACTATAGTTGCTGATAGCTTTACATTGTAGCTGTAGAGAGTTTTTTATTATGAATGGTTTAAACTATGATTCTAATTGTGGGTGCCAAACAAAGGCTTAGTTTTTATAATGGTTTATTTGTTAGTTTATGGCTTACGTAGTTGAGCTTGTTTTGCAAACTTTTATCTTTATGTTGGTTTATGACTTTGAGACAATATTGGAATTTGAAACTTTGTGTGACAACCAATATGTGATTAATTCTAATTTTTTTTCTTCACGCATTTCTTATTTTGGCAAACTATTAGTTTGTATTTTTTTTTATCATGTTCAACCTGTTTAATTCACCCTATCTACCTAAATTTTCATTAGTTATAGTTTGGGTTCATTGGGTGGATTAGATTTAAAATCAACTCATCTAAACTTTAATTGGATGGCTTAAAAAATCTTTAAAATCTACATAACTCATCTGGTGTTGACCCCTACTTCCTTCAATTTCATTTTTTAAGAACTACCAATCTAGTTATAACCGAGCAGATTGTAGTCGCTAAGATAGACAACCCGGTGAGCCATCAACATATGACATTAATATGGGCTCAATTGGTAGAGGTTTAGGGGTCAATTCAAAAAAATACCACTTTTGTAGTATTGTTTTTCAATCTTGCCATTTACATGAGAAAATTTGAAAATACCACTTGTAAAGAGTATAAAGATGTAAGTGATCATATTAGTTTGTGTTAGGATGAGGCAAACAAATGTTATCTAAGGATATTTTAGCCTTTTTGGCTAAGAAAAGGGTATGAATCAAAGGATAAAATAATGGTAGAAGACAATAGTTTAGGTCAGCAAAGGAAGACAAACAAAAATTGTGGCTTTTTAGTAGTTATTTGAAACCATATTTTTTTAAAGAGCTTAAAATGAATCAAAAGGATTTTAAAAATTTTTAATAAGTAATAAAGATGTTATAATGAAGTTTACAATGTCTTATTAAAATTCTAGTATGAGTTTCGAAATCTATTTCAAAAATGTTTTTTGAGAATTTTATGATTTTAACTGAAAACTCTTCTGAAAAACTAAAATACTTCTGATGAGCTATCCAAACACTTCCAGAAGCATTTTTTGAATTAAAAAAGACAGACCTGTTTGGGAGGGCTTATTAAAGTTGTTTTTGGCTTCCTAAGTCCAAAAGCTGCTTCTGAAAGTGTTTGGATGAACTATCAGAACTGCTTTTGCTCTCTAGAAGTGCATCCTGTCAAACCACAAAATATAACTTCTCAAAAAAGTACTTTTGTAATAGATTTTGAAACTTGTTCTAGAGTATCAATAATACACTATAAGCTTAAACATAATATTTTTGTAACTTAAAAAAATGAAACTATTTTGACCCATTAAAACTCTTTTAAAAATATAGTTTCAAATACTTAATAAAAAGCTGCAGCTTTTGCTTCTCTTCTTTTACTGACTAAAAGCGCAAGCAGAAGTTATGTCAAATGGGCCTAAAAGCAGCATCTTGAAGCCCTCTAAAACAGTAACGCTCAACCATAAATCAGTTTAAATATTCCTGTTCTTTAAGCAGATAGGTTATTTATGGTTCATCACTAATCTTTGCTGTCTATATATATGAATAAGGAAATTGAATTCAATGTTAGAGAGCTATAGCGATTCATCTCAGATCTATTTGCAGAACACAAGGAAGAGCTTGCAAAAT